>WEKY01057058.1:0-41986 GCA_013390045.1 Picathartes gymnocephalus | reverse complement strand
AAAAAAAAAGCAGTGAAAAAGAACAACTTACAATGATCCCAGCTGTGCAGGGAGATGTGTAAAGCCAGACACTTGATAGGAGATCTTTTTCCATTGTCCATTCCCTGGGGTGGGATTTGGTCTCACTGGCCTGGTGTGCAGCTCCACAGCCTGGCATCACACAGAGGCTTCAAGCAGAGCGTTAATGGCCTCCCTCTGCCCAAACTCTGCTAATCTGGTGTCACACACAGCAGACTCTCAGATGGACCCTGCTAAGGTGGGCTCACGTTCAGGTGCTGGTCAGGGAGCCGTATCCCAGGGATATCATCCTCTCAGGAGTGAAAACCACAAACTCATGGAAGTCACATGGGTGACACCAAACTTTTTCCAGCAGAAAGCAATCAGAGAATCACAGAATGGTTTGGGCTGGAAGGGACCTTGAAGCTCACCTGGTTCCAAACCCCTTGCCACGGGTAGTATCCTGACAATTGCTACAAGTTTAAGATAAATATGATGACTTTATATCACTTTGCTCCTCAGTGAAAATGTCAGTTTTGGGGTTGTTGGGAGCCCCTAATGGGTTGATCATTACCCAGCACATCTTGTATTTATAATCAGTGCTGTGAGTCTTAGTTTGTTTTCTCACTCAAAACAACTTCTTTCACATTTCCCTCTCTTTTTCTGCTTACATTTGTTGCCTGAATCCAGCAAGAAGTCGCTTCCCACCCAGTCTTAAAAAACCACTTGGGTTGAGCCACAGTAAGATTTTTTCATCCCAGTTTTTCAGTGCTGCCAGTGGCCTGAATAACTGTTTATTCCCACAGCTCTAATTGAGATATCCTTGTGCCTGCTGCTGCACAGACCCATTGACCCAGCAATGAAGAGAAAAACAGAAGTAGAGAGAGCAAGAGCCCATAGGTGGGATGAGGAAAGAAGCCTCGATCACAGCCTGCTCAACTCATTTTAAGTCTAAATTAATGTTTTAATTCAGAATGGGTTTGCATGCACCAAAATGAAAATTGAATGAATATTCGACCCCCAAACCCAAGATGATTCCTTTATTTAAGGGCAGGAGGCCTGTTCAGCCCAGCCAAATGCATTTCATACTCATTTCCAGCGCTGTGTGCGCAGGGGGGAGGGCCATTAAAAATAAAAGTGCCAGTGTTCCAAATGTCAGCCCTGTACCCACCTGTTCCTCTTTGAGCCCAAACGTGGCCACCTCTGACCCCGCTGTGGGCCTGAGGCACTCGGGAGGCTGCACCTCCCACCCTCCAGGCCCCCATTCCCCACAGCAGCTGTGTAAACCCCAAGGGCAACAGCTGGGCACCAGGGGTGATGCCTCCAGCTCCTGGGACAGCAAAGGGCATCTGTGAAGGCTCCAAATCACTGACCTGGTGGTGGGGACTCAAAGCATTTAAGTCACACAAAGTTTGGCACTGCCCTCATTTGAACCCCCTGCCCATAAATCCAGCTCGATTAGTGCTCAAGGGTTCTCACTGCAAGGTGTTAATTTGGTAATTGCCTGCCCTGGGGCAATGCAGGATGGGATTTTGGGTTCAGGGTCTGCTCAGCTCTGCCGTGACCCCAAGGGCCTCCTGAGGAACTCCGGGCACTTGCTCTCTGTAGCTGCAAGGATGGGGAGGGAGGAGAGGAAAATGATGAAGAAACTCTTCTCATCAGTGCTGGATGAAGCCTTGAAATCACCTGGAAGATGAAGGAAGGATTTTTCCATCCTCTGGCAGCCAGGGACAGTAAGTTTCACATCCTGACAACAAGAAGACAAATCTGCACTGGGTGATGCATCCAGCGTGTGGATGTGCCTGTCTGCAGGCTGCTTTCTGAAAGCCTGACTTGGAATTGGACCTTGAGGAGATCCCCCTTAAGCTGCTTAATTGTGAAAACAATTAAGAGATTGAAACTCTGTCCTAAGGCATCCCTCTTTTTATCCTATCTAAATATGTGCCAGAGTTCAACAATCCTTCTTCAGGATCTTTTCTCCTGCCTCGAAGGCAGATGGAACTGTACAAGATTCATAGGATCATGGAGTGGTTTTGGTTGGAAGTGAACCTTAAAGTCTGTCTACTTCCAATCCCTCTGTCCTGGAAATATACCCCTGTACAGAGGAGAAGGCAGGAACCCACTGTTCCTGTTCTAATGCCAATAAATTAGGATAGTCATGAGCTGTTCAGCTCAGGGGATCAGTGGGACAGTGGCTTTCTGCTTTGGGCAATAGCCACAAAATCAAATGCATCAGGGCAGCCTCCTTGGTGTTCCTGACCTTCATCAGGTAAGAGGAGCAGAGAAACGAAGCCCACTGCCTTCCCAGCATCTTACCTGACCCACTTTTACTCTGGATGGCCTCGGAAAATCTCTTATCTCTTCCCAGCTTTCAGAAAGTGGAACTCCATAACCAAGAGTGGATGTCCTTAAAAGATGGAGCTACCTGGAACACAGGTTCACTTGACAACTCTGTTCTACACTTACAGGGGAAATTCCCTTCTTATCTATCAGTAATGATAAAAGCAGGAGTAATATGAGATCCATTATATGTTGGATCCTCAGACAATGAATTTGCAAAGGTAATAAATGAAGAAATAAATTCAATATATAAATTCAATATATAAATAAACTCAACAGCCATTTCAGAGAATGCAAAGGCCATTTTCAGGAGACATTTTTGCAAGATTTTTTGAATATTGGGTGCAAAACAGGCAAATTCTCAGTCTTTCTCTTGAGATCATTGTGTCTTTCCACTCTTGCTGTCCCTCAGTGAGGGGACTGTTGAAATGAAACTCCAAGGGACTGGACTGATGATAGCTGTTGGCATTCTCTGTATCAGTCCAGGGCTGAAGAGGTCGACAACCTGATCTTCCCATCACCTGACCCAGAAAATACACCCAAAATCCAGCATGGACTCCAGGACTGGGTGTCTCCCAAGGGAAGAACAGAATTTCCACATCATGGACAGATATTCCAGGTTCAAACAACCTTTTCATTCCAGAGTCTCCACCAACTTTCCACCTCCCTTCCCCATCACCAGCTCTCCCAGGCCATGAGCAGGCACCAAAACCTCCTCCCGCCCCCATCCAAACCCCCTGCAGCTCAATCAGCTGTCACAGGCCCCACATTCCTGCAGGACTCCCAGAACTGGCAGCTCTGGACATCTGCTCCTTTCCACCCCCACAAATATGCAAGCAGGTGTGAGGCACCATGACTTGCCTTGTTCCTGGCCACTTTTACCCAGGCACTGGGAATGAAGGCACAGCCAGAGGGGCAGATGATCTGTTCCCCTCCATCCTCTTCGTGTCCCTCTGGGAAAAGTATAGAAACAAAAATCAGCCTCCTCACTCAAACCAGGAAAAGATGAAACTTAAGTGTCTGAATATAATTCCTCTCCACCTCACTCTAACGAGGACTTTATACCAATGGTTTCAAAAACCATCTCATTTCACCCATGGCAGGGACACCTTCCACTATCCCAGGTTGCTCCAAGCCCCATCCAACCTGGCCTTGGACACGTCCAGGAATGGGGCAGCCACAGCTTCTCTGGGCAATGAAATACCCAGAGAATATAGAAATAGAGAGAGTACAGATATTCCTTCCTATAGTGAGTTTTTAGTCATCCAGCACATCAATAGTTTTATGAATGACAACCAGCATGTACAGGGCTGGGTTTATCTTCATCCCAATGAAATTGAAAGTAATGAATAAAAATAAACTAAAAATGAAGCAAATGTAGTTTGGGAAGTTTATGCAGTTTATGCCCTACAGGTTATTAACTGGGATTAAAAGAAAATAATAATTCAGCACATTCAATTTTTTGTTTGTTTGTTTTTCAGACAAGTAGAATTTTAATTAAAATAAAATAAAATAAAATAAAATAAAATCACTACCTATTTTGCACTGAAATTTTCAGCTCACAAATGTCTTTAATGGACCAATGTGTTGGGTTTGAAGGACAACCTCCTTTCTTTCCGTAAGGAATGGGGTGATACCTTTTAGGAAATACAGAGTTCATCTCACAACTGCATGGGATCATGTGGGGTCCCTGAGCCAAACTGCTGCTCTCAATATCCCTACGAGGTGTATCGGTAGCTCTAAATAGAAAAGGTCCATTTTTTTACAGCTTCCACATCCCCAGTGTGTTCCCAGCTGCCATCCCCACATCCTTCTGAAACCTGGCACTGCCTGAGAGCACCAGCAAATTCCAGTGACACCAAAGCCCTCTGTCAGCCTCAGTTTGCCTGGGACACTGCCAGGGATGGGGCAGCCACAACTTCTCTGGAAAACCTGTGCCAGGGCCTCACCACCCCCACAGGAAAGAATTAATGGGATATCTGAGTGTCCCAGAGGGTCTCTTAGGCCCTCATCCCACCCTGGGAGAGGGCAGAGCTCTCAAAATGTTGTTTATGGTTGGGAAACTGAGGCACGGGATGATATCCCCAAGATCTTGGAAGAAGTTCATGGCACAGAAAGTATTTTATAAAAATCACATTCTTTCCTCTGCACCTGGAATAGTAAATTTGACTGGCACAGATGGCCAGGAAGCCAAATGGCCCACATTGGTATTATTGAAGCCTTTTAATTTCCAAAACTGGATTGCTGCATGCAGCTGCCTGATGGGATGGGTCTTATCCCAGGCAAACTCCTGAAATTTGTCAAGAAAAGGATAGGAGAGAGAAATCGGCTCAGTCAAAACCTTGCTGAGGATGTTCCTGCAGTGAGGATGGTGGAGTTGCTGCACCCTGCAGCATTGCCTCGGCCACTGCTCTCTCAGATAATCCTATTACAGTCTGTCTTTCACCACAGATCCTGCTCCCTGGCTTTTGTCCCCATCCTAATAATTCTTATTAGGTGAGCATTCAAACCTCTGGAAGCGATTGCAGGGTTGTATGGTCCCTCTGATTTTAACATAAAAATATTTCCCTTCCAAAAAAATGCTGAGAATGTTTCAAAAGTATTTTTCCCCTATGAAGAAACATTACACTAAGCATGGAGATTTTGATGGAAAATGGAGGGGAAATGATGGATAATTTTGCAGGGCATTTTGGTTTATGTCTCATAGATGTCTGGTAAGGAGCAGAATGACAGGTTTGCTTGCAATTTCCTTCTTTAACTCTGAGAAAGCTGAAGATGTTTTCAAATTCCAACATAATCGAAGAGAAAAAATAAAAAGCAGAAGTGTTGAAGGCCAGGTTGGACGGGATTTGGACCAACCTGGTCTAGTGGAAGTTGTCCCTGCCCATGGGAGGAACAAAATGATCTTTAAGATACATTCCAACCCAAACTATTCTAGGACTCCATGATTTTGTGATTAAAATTATTAGCCAGTCAAAAAGTCTCTCCAAACTTTTATCCACACCAATGGATTCATTGCCAGTCTCCCAGGGACACTGTTTTATTAAAAATCTCTGATGGAGAAGAGGTGAAAAGGCACACTTTTAACAACACCAGGGCAGGGAGGATCCTGGCTGTACTGATTGTGGCTCATGGAACCGGTTGGGCTCAGCTCCCGATGTCTGACCCCAGCACTTGCCAGAGCCCAGCTCTAAGCAAAGAGCCCGTCAGGATTTTGGACCAGCTCCAAATCCAGCTTCCTCCTCCTCCTCCTCCTCCTCCTCCCGCAGCACTCTGGCCATTAAAACATTAAACTGCTGTACCTGCAGTAAGTGACTTTATTCTGGAAATGTGTGGTGGGATTTTTTTTCCTGACAGGACTGAGTTACAGGATCGGAAAAAGGGATAAAACGCCGAAATGCGCCCGTCCCGGCACGGGACAGCTGAAGCGGTGTCACTCAGGGCGCCGCTGTCAGCGCGGTGATGGAGGCGGACAGGAGGGACCGGGAAGGGCCACGGGCTCTAAAGGACACGGGCAGGTGTGGGGACGCGGCCGCGGGGTGGGCTGGCCCCGGGGGCGGGCGGTACAAAAGGGACGGTGACAGCCGGGCCGGGCAGGGACCGCGCGGGGATGGCACAGGAGCATCCTCGGGCTGCAGCCCGGCGGGCACGGACAGCCCCGAGGCCAGGGCGGCTGGAGGCTGCTCTGCCCCGAGCAGGAGGAGACAGGAATTTGGATGGAAAACCTTTAGTCGTAGACCCAGCAAAGGAGTTATGAGGATGCTGAGGCCAGGTGGGGGGAAGTGAGCCCAGGTGGCAGAAAACTGAGAGAAGGGAAGGGAATTAAATATGGTTGTCCCTGGGGAAAAGGGGGGAAAAAAAAAAAAAAAAAAGGAGGGATTGATGTAGAAGAGCGTGGGAGAGGGGGAAATGCCCAAATCTGCAAACACACTCACACACACAGAGAGGTCAGTAGGATCAGCTGCTTCAAGAGACTTCTGGGCAGCCCCAGGTATAGGCTGCTTGCTGGAGAACATTTCTGACCACACCAGCTCCTGTTTCCCTGGGGAAACTTTGAAAAGGATGAACCCCACCCCTCGCTGGAGATGCCAGCGCAGATAACACCTCTGGGGTGCCACAAAGCCGCAAAGGACACAGGAGAGGAGGATGAAGGGACCAACTGCTCCTTTGCTGAAGGTAATGTCTGCAGTTTCCTTTTTTTTTAATGTAATACCTCCCGTGTGTGAGATTTATGGCCAAGCCTGGAATGCACAGGCAGCAGCCAGTGCCTCACATCCGGGGCTGTGGAAAGCATCCTAAGGGACTCTGGGCAGGGCAAAAGATGTCATGGATGGAAAAGAGAAAGATGAGGTGAGGTGGTGTCCTCATGGTTCAAACAGGGCCCCAGACTCATTGTCAAATTCCCAGGGTCCAGACCAGTCTGCCTGGACGTGATTGATGGCTGTGGGATTGGAGCATCCTTTCCAAGTGGGCGTGTTCAGGCTCTTAGCTGTGGACAGACCAACGCCAGGGATGTGTTTGATTTTCAGGAGCATCTCCAAAACCAGGGCTTTGTTCTCAATGGCAGCAGGTGTTTGGAGTCTTGTTGGCCAAGTTTCTCCTCTCACAAGTCAACCCTTCAGGGGCCCAGGGGGTACAGGGACTGCTGAGGAGGGGCTGTAGGGTGACAGTTTCATCCCCTGGGAAGCTCTGAAAACGCAGATTGTTCTCAAGGAACCTCCTTTGACAGCAAAGGGTGCCCAGGTGATGAACACCTCCCAGGGGAAATGACCTGCTGATTTTAATTCTCACCGTGAAATAAGTGATGACCAGCAGGTTCCCACTAGTCCCTCCCTGCCCAGCTGTTAAATTATGTTATCCCCACACTCTTTTTGATTTATTTATTGCTCCAGAATCATTATTGGATAATGAGGTGGTTTCCCCGTTTCACCAAGGAAAATCAGGAGTACAGAGATGCATAGATCACAATCCATCCCCGTTACCCTCAGACCCTTCAGTGAGGAATTTAAATGATGAGCACAGTCACCCCTGGCTCCTACTGGAGCCAAAAGAGAGAGGCAGCCCCCTCTGGACTCACTCCTGGGCCCTCTCTGGCAGTTCTTGCTCTTTGTGGGTGGTTGTTCCATGTTTTTCCAGCCTGTTAGAAGTGCTGGTTAATTTAACTGGGAATGAATGATTGAAGCTGTCAAAGCCCAGCATGGGTTTATCCTCCTCTTGTCTCAGCTCATCACCTCATTTCCCCGTTCTTGGATAAGGAGATGAACTAGCCAAAAAAAAAAAAAAAAACAATTAGAGGCAAAGGGCTCTGTCCTCTTTCCCAAGCCTGTACAAGAGGCCTCCTGCTCTCCAGGAGCTCCAGCCTGAGGAAGGGTTTGTGACATGAGGAGACCCAAAAATGCCCACATAAACAGTCTTAGGTGCAGTAAAAAGACAAGGATGATTCCCTTCTTTTTCAAGCCAGCGGCAAAAATCCTGCTGGGCTTCTTGAGGGACAGTTACCGTAAATTGCATGGTTAAATTAACTTGTTCAAGATATGGGGAAAAAGGTAAAACCAAGGAGCAAGGGAGGCCATGCTGAATATGTATGAGCTATAGGCACTCCAATTTGTTCCAGGCAAATTATTGCACCTCTGTGCCTCAGTTTCCCCACCCATAATCTGGGAAAGTTGATGGGCTTAGCTCAAGGGCAGTTACTCTGCTTTGGGGCAAAGAATCAGACTGGTTAAATAAAACACGATGGGGCTAAACCAGCCACAAGATTTCAGTTTAAAATCACCAGATAAAACAGAAAATATAACTCAGAGAGCCATAATACCAATATATTTTTATAGTGAGATAAAAGTTATAGTGAATTAAAAGTAGAAAATCAAACAAGGAGATGAGTAGGATGGACAGGCACCTTACAAGGACTGCTGGTGATTCTGACACAGCCTAAATAACCTTGGGCAAGTCACTTATTTCCTGCTTTGTGTCTCCCTTTTTTAAGGAATTAAATGTCAGCACACTGGGACTGGGTGATGTTTCAGAGGTGCTCACTGAGGCCTTACTCCCACTGAGGCAGAGAGCTCATCACCACAGTTTATGGAGCAAACTCAGTAAACTTTGAGACACTCCCATGAAACTCTACCAGAGCTTAAAAAAAAAGACAGTACCTTGAAACTTCTCCAAACCCCAAGGGTCTAAATATAGTCTCTGGTTAGATATAGGCAATATTTTGCAGACAGATGCAAACTTGATTTCTTGAGTTTTAAGCTTCCTGGAGGCTGTGGTTTGGACAGGGTTTAAGATGAAACTCTGCTTCAAATATCTACCCTGAGATAACTAGCTTGGCTCACAAATCTAAAATGTTAACCTGACTGACTTGCCCACAGAAAAGTTGCAAAAGAGACAAGAAAAGGCTCTGCATGAGTTTTTGCCTTATGTGAGGTGCCTTTTGGTGCAGACAGGGGGACAAGGAGGTGATTAATCCCAAACATTTGATGGTTTGTGCTCAAATATATCCTTTGGAGCAGGTCAGAGCATTAGGGGTTGATTTTAAATCAGTGGGACCAGTCCTATTTATCCCTTCCTTTCTCTGCACTGCTGTCACATCCGTGCACATCTCTGTGCATGTGAGTGTAGGCAGGAAATCCAAATGCTGAGCAGCCTCCCTCCTCCAGCAACAACTGCTCCCAGGAAAGCTTTCATCCTGCAATCCAGGGTGGAAAAAGGAACTTGACAGAGAGCCCAGCCAAGTGACTGCCCGAATGCCAGGCACATCAGAAAGCCTATTCTGGGAGTATCATCCTGGGGACAAACCCTCCCAGTCACAGGGACCCTTGCAGGACAGCTGCCCCATTCTTTCCTCCTTCTCTCCCTCACGCCAGGCAGGGACAGATGTGGCTCTGGATCTGCCTCAGATGATTGGGTTACTCCAAGTGGCTCCAAAAGGCATGGACTGTAGGCTATTATTTTGCATATCTGCTGTTCACAAGGAATATAATATTCCAGGGTGGGCAAAAAGAGAGATACTTGCTGTAAATGGATGCATTTATATCATATTAATTTCCTTCTTTTTCTTCCTGGCTTTTATGGCCATTCCTGCCAATAATTTGTACTCAACTATCTGTCCCAGTCAGCTCCTTAATTTCTAACTATTTAGCTATAGTTTCCTAATCCACATTTCTTCATTCTGCCTGTTTTGGGTTTTATAACTCTTGGAACAGTGTGGTCTGGAAATCCAGCTTAGTGAGTCTTTACTGCAGCAGTCCCAGTTGATTCCAGTCAATGTATTTCACATAAATCTTGCTTCAATTAGGTTTTAACATCATCAATAAATTCCCATTTATACTAACAGAAGATTTTAAAGTCCCTGTCCACAAATTGGACCAGAATAGCATATATAAATAAGGAATATTTACTTACCTACATGCTTGGGATCGACGATCTTCCAAGTGACTAAGTGTTTTTCCTCATTAATCACTATGAACCCATTTCTGATCCCAGAATTTTCAGAGTACTTTGATACAGGCCTATGAGAAATTTAAGAAAATACTACCAATAAGCACCAACAATGGTTTTAAACTGCAGGTTAATAGGGCTAAGAAGAAATATCTCTTCATCCATTATTATTGATAGCTCATGTAAATGGATTTATGCACTGAGAAGCCTGGGAACCCACAGCCTGTGTCATGGCTCTGCTGAAATCTCTGGAATTTTCACCCTGATGTCAGCAAGAGTCATCTTCCTCACCTGCTCTGAGTCAAAGGCCTTAATCTAACTGGGAAGTAAATATTACACTGAGTTCTTAATCTCAAATTAAAATGTAGTGAACGCTCCTATAACATGGATCTGACTTACATTAAAAAAGAAAAAATGAACGGCAATGTTTTGCTGTGGATATTTTTAACCCACCTCTTGCACTTGGTGTAAAAATCTCTAAGTAATGGAAATTCAGACACCGCTTCTGATTCTGGGAACTTTTAAACAGTATAATTCCCTGGGTTGCTGCAGGACTCATCTCTTTCTGTATAATTTGCATTCATTTGTTTGATCAGGTACTGAGGTTATGGAAATAATGACTACGTGAAATTCCCTGCCATGAATTTCTCTAGAAATCACAAAGAAGGGTCTTTATCTGGCTTTAAGACAAACAAACAACTTCCCCCAAAAGCCATTCATCCCTTCACTGCAGTCAATAGGGATTTTTGTACAAGCAAAATTACTTAGAGCAGCATGTACAATATCAGAATCATGACTTTTTAAGTGAAAATAAATTCGAGCTATTTGTACACTCTTCAGTCTGTAAATCCATTGCTCCAACTGAGTATTAGGACAAGCAATGCCATGGAATGGATTTCCATCCTGAACCCTTTTGCAGACATCATTAAATCAGGTACTGACACAGGTTTGAACAGCTGACAGGGAGAAAATGTATGGGCAGAGAAACCGAGGTGGCTGTGTGTGAGATGTGAAAAATCAGCAGTGTCAGACACTGGGGGACATTGCAAAAGTGCAATTTCCTGAAGTAGCATCATGCAGGGGAACAGCTCTGTCGCAGGGGAGGATGGAGAGCCCTGCAGCCATGGAGAGAGCCTCTGATCCAACTTCTCCAACACAATAAAATGCCTGGAGAGTGGCAGCAAAGCTGGGGAGAGGGAACCAGGGAGAGCTGGAGCCTCTGAGGAGTGTGTGCAGGGCTGCTCTGTGCTCTGGAGTCTGTGCTGGGCCAGCAGACCCTCACTAGGGCCTTCTTTCAAAGAGGATTTATGCTTCTCAAAGCTTGGGGTTATTCCCATCCTGATTTTAGTGCTTCTCATCACCTGAGATCATTCCTTTGTCTTTTGGCTCTTTAGGAAGAGAAAACATGAGAGAAAGGCTTATTTTCTTTTCCTGTTCTATATACTTGTGTGGACTGGTTTTGTATTAGAAACCTGGGTACTCCCTCTCCTTTGCCATCCTCAGAGAGGCTTCCACTTAGAAATAAATCATCTTTATGAATCTGCTCCATGAACAAATTGATTCCAACCCGTTGTTTCCCAAACATGGCCATAACTCCCTTTCGGCACCTGTGAGCATGCCAGCCCTACTGAGGAGGGGAGCGTGCAACAGCCCCAAATCAAGGCTTAGTATAGGAGGAGACACCAAGATACTTTTCTTTTCAGTTCTGATGGTCATTTCTATCACAAACTGCAGAAATCCATCCATGTGTCCTGCCCTCTGTGCCATGGCAGGCTCCTCCCAAAGGTGCACCAGGGCATGGCACAAGTTGGAACACAGGAAATTCCAATTAGATACCACCAAACAAGGTTTTCACCATCAGTGTGGTCAAACTCTGGGAAACAGACCCCAAAAGACTGAGGGAACTCCATCCTTGCGGGGATTCAAACTCAACTAGACAGGGTGCTGAGCAGCCTGATCTAAGCTGCTCCTGCTTTGAGCCCTCCAGATCCTTCTGAGCCAAACCACTCTGTGACCCTTGGACTTAAAGGTGGTTTCTGATCAGCCAGGCCAGGCTCTCGTGTGCTGCTGTCTGGTTCTGAAGGCACTGCCTGCTTGGCCAGGCAGCTCTCCAGGGCAGGGACCACACCCCTGCATGTGTATGAGCAGCTCCGCTGCTCAGGCAGGTCCTCAAGGCCGTGCCTCAACATCAATAATAATGATAAAGTGAAAGGAAAGAATACAGTCTATCACCCTTCACTCATGTGACGTTTTTTTTTTACAGCAAACTTTAGTTTTTGAGGATTTCAGGGCTGTCAAAACAAGTCCAGGACCTTCTCCAACATGAACATCCATGAGATTCCAGCCTTCAGCTCTGTGCAGAGGCACACACAGGAATGTTTGCTGTCACATAGGCACTGGAAAAATCTGAACCACCTGAAAGTATCCCTCCAAAACATCCCAAAATGCTCCAGGGCACCAGGGAAGTTACAGGTCTTGTGCTGTCACTGCTTTTCCAAGGAGGAAGCAGACTGTTGGCTCTGAAACACGTCTGAGGAGCAGCGCTACCCTTCAGGAGGGGAGGATGGAGAGTGTCCTGCTGGCCAGAAGGCACAGTCCAGACTTCTCTTATGAGATGACATGCTTCTTTATATCCCCATATGGATTAGGCTGCTATGGAATGTAAGGAAGTGTGTGGTTTCAGGGAGACATCGCCCGTGTCCTCTGCTCCCAGCGACTGCAAGGAGTCCAAAGATTTCCTGTAATTGCATTTTCTCTGAGTTTGACTTTGTCAAATAGAGCCAGGCAGCTTGTATTCACTCTACAGTGCCCTCAGCACCCACAGGGATCTGAACATCTAAAAAGGTTGCAAATTCCTGAATCCATGCAAATTTGATAACTAGGATATATTCTGAACATCTTTCTCTGGAAAAGCATGCTGTAAGTAGACTACAGATTTCACCTAATCCAAATAATATTCACACTGGCCTGAAAGTGCTTTTCAAGGGCTTTCTGAAAATCACTACATCCCAGAGAGCATCAATAATTCATAGAATCACAGAATGGCATGGGGACCTTAAAGCTCATCTACTTCCAACACCTTCCACTATCCCAGGGTGCTCCAGGCCCCATCCAGCCTGGCCTTGGACACTTCCAGGGATCCAGGCGCAGCCACAGCTTCTCTGGGCACCCTGTGCCAGGGCCTGCCTACCCTCACAGCAAAGATTTCTTCCCAATATCTAATCTACATCTACTCTATTTCGTGTTGCCATCCACTCTCAGATGGCAGAAAACGCTTCGGATTGAGTGACACGGGAAGGAATGAACAGCACCGGGTAGGATTGACTTGTGAGGAGCGAAATTGAGTATGATCCAGATGTCACAAAATTCTCCTCTTTGCTCCCAGTAATTCATAACAAGATCTTCTTTGATGGGATTACAATGAGTGGTACAAATACAGGAATTGCTGTAGTGGGTTGTTGAAGGTTAATTCATTGCACTGTCTCAGTACAGTAACAGGACAAGCTGCAGGAAGTCACCTCCTAATTAATATGACACTGGAGAGCTAGCAGAGCTAAGTCCTGTCAAAAACAGTGGGATTTTTTTCCTAAATCTGCATTATTATAACTCAGGACAGTTCTGCCATGTCACAAATGTCCCTTCCTGCTCTGAGCACTGTTTAATTCTGTGCTCTAATAACATTGTGTAGCAATGAGCTCAGTGTATTTTTTTTGCAAACAGTGAAGCTGTTGCCTTTAACCCCTCTAGGACAGCCTGGAGATATGCTGGATTTCTCCAGGATATTCTCAAGATCCTGTTCCACAGAGCTGAAGAGCTCAAGCTGTTTCTCATACATTACCTTCTTCCCCTGTGGACCAAACGTTCAAAACTTTAGACAGTTTTCTATCAGTCTTAATTTATTTTAAGAAAGAATCCGGGAAATTTTTTGAAGCAACTGTTGTCACCATTAAGGCCCAAGTATGAAAGGTTTTCAGACCTTCATTTCCCATGGGAAATTTTAGGAATTCCACCACAAAATACCCTTAACCAACCTCATCTAGTTAGCAGCTTAAAAACCATATATATGTTTCAGTGATTAATTGTCACAACTTAATCATCTTCAAACTGCTGACTGGGAATGGTCCTTGGCCAGTTCTAATTGCAAAGCTGAGCTTAGGAACTGTTAGGGTCAGTCCCAGTTGACACAGGTCAAAACTGTGCCAGCAACTGTGCTAAACACAGCAGAAACCACTGAGTTCCTGTGCCTGCACCTCAGCCCTATATAATGTACCAATATAGACCCTGAAACCAATGACATTTATGTTCCTCAGCCACCAAGATGCTTTGCAAAATTTCGGTCTGAATCAAAGCCAGGGCTTCTGCATCTGAGCCAGGCCCTGCAGTCCTGTAAATGTAATTCAGGAAAGTGCTTGTCAAACCATTATTTCACCCTGTCCTTCTGGTACAGAACCAACTCCTAGGTTATGGTAATTCAGAAGAGAAATTAAGCAGAGAAAAATTATCCTTTTTTTTTCCTCCTGGGCTGCATCTAAGGAAGAGCAGCCAGCAGGCCAAGGGAGGGGATTCTGCCCCTTTGCCCCACTCAGGTGAGACCCCACCTGCAGAGCTGCCCCAGCCCTGGAGTCCATCAGTACGAGGAAGTGGAACTGCTGGAACAAGTCCAGAGGAGGCCATGGAGATGCTCCAAAGTCTGGAGCCCCTCTGCTCTGGAGCCAGGCTGGGAGAGCTGGGGGTGTTCACCTGGAGAAGACAAAGATCCAGGGAGACCTCAGAGCCCCTTGCAGGGCCTAAAGGGGATCCAGGAGAGCTGGAGAGGGACTTGGGACAAGGGGCAATGGCTCCCCACTTCCAGAGGGCAGGGAAAATGGGATATTGGGAAGGAATTGTTCCCTGTGAGGGTGGGGAGGCCCTGGTACAGGGTGCCCAGAGAAGCTGTGGCTGCCCCTGGATCCCTGGAAGTGTTCCAGACCAGGTTAGATGGGGCTTGGAGCAACCTGGGATAGTGGAAGATGTTCCTGCCCATGGCAGGAGGGTGGAATTGAATGGACTTTATTGTCCCCTCTAACCAAACCATTTTATAGCTCTAATCATAAAAACTCAGCAAGACAAAAAGGCACCCGGTGGAATGAGCAGGCAGGGGTGTGAATCCTGGCAGGGGTGTGAATCCTGACCCGTGTTCCCTCCCTGACTTTCCTGATCAACCCACTGTCCATGTCCCAAACACAACACTTCCTTTCTGCACCTGGTGATGTGTTTCATCTCTATGGTGAGGAAAACCTGTTGCAGTCTGTGGAGCTGTGAACTGTATTTAGTTGCCAAAAAAGATGCTCTTGGTGCCCTTGGAGACAGCCTAAGAATGGCTTCCAGTGGCTTTCTTCAGCTCTGTGCTGTGCCACACCTGGGCATCACACCTGGCTGTCCCAGACAACCTGTGGCTCCTTGGATGGTGCCAAGTGCTCACGTGTTGGCAAACGAAGCCACACTTCTGGCTGGCCAGCTGAGCCTGTCCCTAGCCTTGGCTGACTGCATAAATTTGGGGTTTAACCCTGGAGTGGAATCCCATCCCTTATTTTCTTTCTGCAGCTGTTCCCAGCCTGTTCTGCCAGAGCCTGGGATCAGCATTGGCTCTTCCTGCACAGCACAGGGCAGGATTGAGTTACAGGCACACACACCCTGGCAAGGACACAGGAGAAGAAATAACCTAGACATGGGCCTAAGGTTTGGGAGAACTTACAGCCTGTCTGGGGGGTCAAGGCCTCTGTTTTACCTCTGTTCTCTCCATCCTCTGGTTGTGTATCCACACCCAGACCATGGCAGAAGGTTAAAAATTTTAATTCCTCCCAAATTTTATCAGGTTTGAAACATTCTAACACTGACTGGACAGACTATGAAGTGAATTTTGTAACTGGAGGCTTGCAGGAAGTCTTTCTTTGGCAGTAAGGTAGATGTTTCCATATGGAATATAGAACTTAAGTTGCTGATGCTCTCCTTGCTAATGAATACCCCAGTGAACAGAGAGGAAGTATGAAGCAAGCAGAAGAGTCCAGAGGTTACTCAAATTAATATTCCTCCCAACACTGAGCAGTGAGAAGACAAAGGGAATTAAAAAAAAGAAAAGAAAAAGAAGGAGAACAGCCTCCTAATCAAAATGTTTTTCAGAGAAAAATATATCAAGGTGCTTGGACTTGATCTTAGAGGCCTTTTCTGACTTTAATGATCCTATGACTCTTAAGTCCCTGAAAAAACACATGCCCATGGAAAGGGGCCAACAGGGTTGGAAAAATGCTGCTTTTGTCCTGTTTGGAAACTGCCCCGTGCCCTGCTGCTCGTGGTCTCTGGCAGCTGTCTCCTTGCTGAGGCTCCAGGTACAGCTGGAGGGCTCAGGGTGGCTCTGAAAAGTGATGCCTGAGTGACAACTGGCAGGTGACTTCCCTTCAGTGGACAAAGGAGGTGTTTTTCCTTTTCCCTTTTTCATTATTTAAAAAATAATTTAAAAAAAAGAAGAAAAAGAAGAAAAAGAAGAAAAAGAAGAAAAAGAAGAAAAAGAGAGAGGTGAAATAGGGAAAGAAGCAGGAAGGAAAGAGCTGTGCGAAGATGTCCCCCATGCAGGGGGGTTGGAACGAGATGAGCTTTAAGGTCCCTCCCAGCACAAACCATCCCATGATTCTGTGGCGCACAGTGAGGTCTCCTGAGCCGGTGTCACAAGTGCTGCACCACCCTGCTGTCCCTCAGAGCAGGGCAGAGTGCCCGTGTCCCCTGTCTCACGTGTCCCGTTCCCGTTGCAGGTGAGGAGCAGCGGAGCCGAGCGCGTGCTGCCGTCCCGAGCTATGCTCTGCTCTGGCTGGTCAAACGGAACCAAGCCCATCTTCCTCCGAGGTTTGGTCCCCTTCAACCAGCTATAGCAGTGTGGAAAACACCAAGCCAGGAAGGTTCTCCTCCCTCTGCCTCAGGTCAGCCCCTCCCGGATGGATCTGCTGCCCCTCCGAGCGTCTCCAGAGGTGCACCCGGGGAGGAGGCGCCTGGGAAGGTTTGGCTTAGGCTTTTGGTTTTCATAAGCATCACTGCAAGCAGGGCTACGCCAGCATTTCCTTCATCCCTGGAAGTGTTCCAGGCCACGTTGGATGGGGTTTGGAGCAATGTGGTCCAGTGGAAGGTGTTCCTGCCCATGGCAGGGGAGTGGAACAAGGTGAGCTTTAACATCCTTTCCTACCCAAACTATTCCATCATTATCAGAGGCCCAAAACATCACATACAAAGCTGTTGGCTCTGAAACATTCAGCAGGTTTCTAAGTCAGTGTGGATCTGCAGAGCCACAAACATCTTTCTTTCCCTTCCCTATCAAAGTTGCATCCACACTCCCCCTTTTGCTGAGCACTGCCAGTCCAAGTAATCTGTAATTAAATTATTTTAAAAAAACTTAAAAAACAAGGGCAAGATATTCTTGAAAACGCTCTGTGTCCAGGTGTCTTTTCTGACTTATTTAATGCAAAAAGGAGTTATAAATAATCATAATCTGCATGGCAAAGGATTTTCACATCAGTTATCCCACTCACCAGATCACACAACTCTGTGAGAGGTATCTCCTGAATCTTCCCACCCACACCACACTGCAGCTAATGAAGACAAGCAGCCAAACAACTTGAAAATGTCTTTGCTGACCTGTTCTCTGAGCCATGCAATGAATTCAGATGTCTAACTTCAGACATTCAGCTCAGCTTGTTGTTCCCCATCTTCAACCCACCAAAAAAAATTTCAAAGCTGTCAATAAATAAATGAAAAAATGTATATCAAAGTAAGTTCTTTATGTGCATCATCCATGACACCCTTATTTTTTGCTGGATGGATGCAGAGGAAAGAGCACGGATGCAGCAGAATAAGGAGTGGCATCAGTCTGTTCCAAAGCAGTTTGGATCTCTCTTAAGGACAGAAATTACACATCTGCCCAGATGCAATGGAGCCCAATGTCATTTTTGTCAGGTCTCCATGGCCGATGTCATTTGGCAGACCCAGACAGACAAAAGGCAGCAGTGCGTGGGTTTTAAGGCCCCATCACCCATCAGGGGAGGGTGCTGAGAGGCAAGAAGGGTTGTACACATTGTACGGGTTTGCTGGCACTCCTGAGTCTAGAAGGTTTAGGAAATTCAAAGTAAAAGACAAATTGTTCCCTGGGAGGGTGGAGAGGCCCTGGCACAGGGTGCCCAGAGAAGCTGTGGCTGGCCCTGGATCCCTGGAAGTGTCCAAGGCCAGGTTGGATGGGGCTTGGAGCACCCTGGGATAGTGGAAGATGTTCCTGCCCATGGCAGGGGGTTGGAATGAGATGGGCTTTAAGGTCCCTTCCAATCCAAACCATTATTCTATCCCTGGGTTCTCTCTCCCTCCAGATACACAATTAATTTATCCTGATACACAATTACTTCATCCTGACTGTGTTATCCCTGACAGTTCATAGATCTTAACCACTGAGATGCCCCATTTCACAGTCCTAAATCCCTGGGGGTTTCTGAGCATTTGATATAAACTGTTCTCAGTTTTACCTGGGGATGAGTCAAAAGGGAATTTTTAAACACCTCATATCTCACTGCACGTCCCATCCACAGAGCCTGGGTTTGCTCAGCACCACATCAAGGGACACCTGCAGAGCACAGCTCTGGGGCTGTGGATCCCCAGAGCCTCCCAACAGCGGGCAGAGCAAGCCCCAAAAGAGAAAACCCTGGAGAACCAGGACAGAAGTGGAAATAGTCCCACGACTTAAAAAGTAAAAGAGATTTCAGCCAACCGTCCTGCCAAATGCTTCCAGAGGAAGCTTCTCAAAAATATGAGTGGGACAAAAGTAGCCATGTCTATTCGGTCAATAACATGAGGAAAGTAAAATGTGCAAAACAAGACAGAAATTAAAATTTAGCTTCTCGATGTGATGTTCCCTCTTGGGAAGCATCCTTTGCATTAGGGTAGCTTGGGAAAGGATATCCTCCCCATCTTCTGTTCCTCCTGCATTTCAGCAGTTATAAAATCCAGATATTCCAGCAAGAGATTTCTTACCCTGCCATAAATGAGAAATAATAGAAAAACATCAACAACTATTAAAAGGAAAGGTCTTTTGAATACTCAAAGGTCATAATTATGTTTGATGATGATTTGGAAAGAACTATTTTGCATCACTAAGGACCAAAAATCCAGCTTCTTTCCCTGTTCAATTATCTTATAAAAAGAATGAAAAATGTTTTCTGGTGAATTTATGAACCATTTTGGTCCACCAAGAATGTTTTGGAAAGGAAGAAATAGCACAGAATGTTGAAATTACCATGGTTCAGCTTTCTCTGCCATGGAATGGGCACAGCAGGACAATATTTCACTTCTTCCTCTGCTGTGCTCTGTAAGGCAAGAGCATCCATAGGATTTAGTTCTGGCACAGCAGGAATGAAGGCGACTACAGACAGCAGCATTTTCATATGTCACACTCAGTGATTGCCTGTCACCTTCTCTCATTTCCCTTCATCACTGCTAACTTGATTTTTTACACTGATTAATTGAAAAAAAACCACACTTCCATGGAATTTTACTAGCCAAACAATTATGAGATAACCAGGATCAAAAATTACTAAATTCAGGAAGGAAATAATTCTTAGAAATCACCAAGTTCCTCTGTCTTCAGAAAGTACAAAAATTGATCCAATTTCTATCTACTTGAGACCTAAAGTCCAAACCACCTTGAAAACAGCCTTCAGCAGATCTGCATTGAGCAACCCCCCTGCTCACAGTAAATAAAAACAAGGGTGCAAATCCACCTTCAGAACACTCTGCAGAGTATTTATGGGTGTGAAATGAAACGCAATTTTATTGGGCATTAATTGCCACAACTGTCAGTTTTCAGGAAGCACTGCATTCATCCCAAAAGCCATTTTTCCTCAAATGAAATAAATATATATATGTATACTTACATTGAAAAGATTCAAAATGCAAGATTTTTGTAAATGAAAGACATTATTTCAGTCTTTCAAAACCACACACGGACCACACAAAAAGATCTTGGGCATCATTATCAAGGAGGATCTGTGGTGCTTGCTCAGCACCCTAAGAGCATCACTGTTCTCCCCTCCTCATGATTATTTTGTGAGAAGACCAAGAGCCACCTCTTGACTCACTACCATTTATCCGCTCTTCCACCAGCCATACCCAGGTCTTCTCAGGCTATGAGACCACTTAATCCAGTTTAGACCCTCATTTTTTCTCCCCTGAGGGAACAGAGGTCTCCTGCAGACATGTAGAAAGCCTCTGCCAATCTTCCCTCTGCTGCAAACAAAGAAAGAAAATAGGACAGACAATCACCCCATCACCTGATTAACATTCTGATTAGCGTTCACCCCATCAACTTTGCCTGATGCAACTTTATCTGGTAAAGCCTTGCTTGAATCCTTTGCAAACCAGCTTCAGGCTGGGATGATGAGACATTTGGGTACTTTGCCTTCCGTGTTTCTCGTGTAAGCTGCTTCTCAGTGATGGGATGTGCACCACAACATTATACCCTGTGATATCTGCACCTCCCTCACGGCTGCTGTGCCAAGGGAACCACCTGGGCATCAGGGGAGGCAGCAGAGGTGAGGGCAGCGCGGGTGTGGCTCTGCAGGCGTGGCATGAAGGTTTTTACAGGCTTTGGAAGCCGCAGGCGGGAAGCAGCAAGAGGATTTCTCTGTGGTGCAAGTGTAGGCACATTTCATTTTAACATTTCAGTCTTCACAGTCAAAATAATTAAAAGGAAGGTGAAAAAAGAGAGAGCAAATTCAGCTAATGTTATGGAAGAGCTTTTAGTAATTCCTTAACTGATTAAAGAGAAAACAGTTTGCTTGTTTTTGCAAGTGTCAGTCCTGTATATTTATACAATCTTCCCAATGCTCAGCACAGGGTGCCTTTCACAGGCAGTATGAAGAGCAATCAGAATATCAACCTCTCATCAGCCAAAACTTCTCTTTTCTATCCTCCAAAAGCTCATTGCTCTGACCCCATTTGCCTTGTTCCTACTAATCACAGAGTCAAAGACTGGTTTGAGTTGGAAGGGATCTTTAAAGATTATCCTGTTCCATCCCCTGCCATGGGCAGGGACACCTTCCACTGTCCCAGGTTGCTCCAAGCCCCGTCCAACCTGGCCTTGGACACTTCCAGGGATCCAGGGCCAGCCACAGCTTCTCTGGGCACCCTGTGCCAGGGCCTCCCCACCCTCACAGGAAAGAATTTCTTCCTCATATTCCAGCTAAACCTGTCCTCTGGCAGTTTAAAACCATTTACCCTTGTCCCATCACTCTCTGCCCATGGCAAAAGTGCTGCCTTTATAAGCCCCCTTTTTTATAAGACCCCTTTATGCACTCAAAAGCCACAATCATTCAGAATTGCACATTGGTTGAAATAAAGGACCACAATTCATTTTCGAGCCCAACTGCACTCAGCACAGCCAGTTCAGCCAGAAGAAGAGGAATCAGGGATGGTCCATTCTGCCTGGCACACATCTATTCACTTTGCCCTTGTATCCATGGCAAGACAGAAGGACCAGGTCTGGTTAAGAGGCATCTTTCAGGTTAAAATGGGACACAGGGCTTTTGTCACCCACCTGTGGTTCCCACCCCACCTTCACGAGGCCCTGGGTCTGAGGAGGAACCCCTCAGCAGTGCTTATTCTCTGAAATCCCTCCCTGAGATAATTCTGGAAACTTCCTTGCCCTGTGGTCAGAATTTGCATGTGATTGGAAAAGTGGTGAATTTCCATCACTGATTAAAAAAAAAAAATTAAAAAAATAAAACAAGTCAAATTGAACCGCAGCAAGGTGAAAGGGCTCGAAAACTAGGATCCTACCGGTGCTTTTACAACTCTCACCAAAACCACTCTGAGTCACTTATACTGTAAAACTTTTGGATTCTGACACCTTCTTGCACACAAAATGTTGTGGCCAGGAGTGATTGCTCTGCAAGAAAAAACAGAAAAATAGGAACTTCCCTTCTTACAAAGAGATGGTTCTGGAAATACTCAAGATCAGGTTGGATGGGGCTCTCAACAAGCTGATGTAGTGGAAGATGCTGCTCATTGCAGGATGTTGGACTACATGACATTTAAAGGTCCTTTCCAACCCAAACTACTCTATGATTCTGTAATTTTTTTGATTCTACAATGAATGACCAAGATTTTCAGTTTCTCCGGGCACCCTGTGCCAGGGCCTCCCCACCCTCCCAGGGAACAATTCCTTCCCAATATCCCATCCATCCCTGCCCTCTGGCAGTGGGAAGCCATTCCCTGGGTCCTGTCCCTCCATCCCTTGTCCCAAGTCCTTCTCCAGCTCTCCTGGAGCCCCTTTAGGCACTGCAAGAGGCTCTGAGGTCTCTCCAGAGCCTTCTCTTCTCCAGGCTTGTGGTGGATGGATCTTGTCTGGATGCCAAATGCCCTCCAAGCCACTCTGTCATTCCCCCTTCCCAGCTGGACAGGGGAGAGAAAATAAGATGGGAAACAACTCCTAGGTTGAGACAAGGCAGTTTACAATAACAAAAGTCAAAGTTTGTGCACAAGCAAAGAGAAAAAAAGATAACTTTATTCTCTGCTTCTCATCAGTGAGTGGTGTCCGGCCACTTCCCGGGAAGCAGGGCTTCAGCACACGGAGCAGTGTCTCTGGAAGGCAAACATTATGAAAATTAACGACCCCTCTTTCTGCTCCTTCCCTTACCTTTTATATCTGAGCTGACATCCCATGGCATGGAATATCCCTTTGGATAATCTGGGTCAGCTGGCCTGGTTGTATCCCCTCCCAGGATCTTGGCCACTCGCAGCCCCTGGATGAGGGAAATGGAGACACAGAGCTGACCCTGTGTAAGGCTTCCCACGGCTCGCAAGAGTTATCGTGGGTAGTTGGGTTAAAGATGCTCTCAGATAGATAGGGTTCAGATGAAATTTATTGCTACAACCTCTCAGAAGTTTTGCCAACTTCTTCACAGAGCCTTGTAGCAGTCAGACATAACGAGAAAAGTGAGTTCAAGATAGCAAGTTACAAGGTCTCTTAAAAGTTAATTAACCAATAGATAATTGTAATGTACAGTTGTTTTTACTTTTACACCAATAGTTAATTATACCTGCATTTCGTAGATGTCACACTGCGGTATTTTTTATCCGATTACACACTGTTTCACAGAAATCTGTTACTTTACCTTGCATGACCACACCCTGACATTTTTACTTTATTCTATAATAGCTGTTATATTAAGACTTTAGGTCAAATGCAGTACACATTTCATACTTAGAGTAAGCAGACCTAAGGCTTTGAGGATTTTCTGTGTTTTGGATTCCAACATCCCTGTGCCAGCCCTGCCAAGCAGCAGCCAAAACACGAGGGTGTTCCCCGCACCTCTCGAGCTCCCAGTGCAATGCCCAGCAGTGGGAGAGCTGCTGTGGGAAAATGAGTTCCAGCTCAGCCAGACCCAGCACAAGGCTGAACACCTCCAGCTCTCCCAGAGCAGAGGAGCTCCAGCCCTTCGAGCATTTTCCTGGCCCTTCTCTGGATTTAACCAGTTTGAAGGGTATCCCTGAATGTGTCTGGCCCAACCATCCACTCACAGCACAATTTAATGAAATTAAACTAAAATTTAATATCAGTTTTAAACCAGAGTGCTCAGAGCCTTGCTCCATCAAATTCTGAGTTTCTCACGGATCACCACTGGTCTCAGGCTCAATCTAACCCTAGAAATTACCTCCACAATGCAGAGCGGGTCATGCAACGCTTGTATGTAGGAGGGAGAGTGCTGCTGTATTTATAGGGAGTTATAATATGTACTCAAAAGGAAAAAAATACTTTCTCTCCAGGAAGGGAAAAAAAGTAAATCTGTTCCTACTTGTAGATAAAAAACAATCTAACTTTACAGAAGTATCATAAACTTAACTGATGGCAGCTAAAAAAATGTGTAAAGTATTTGGAGTTCTCTGCCAGTTCTCTTCTAATTTACAGCAAGTTCAGTCAGGACTCCAGAGCTCCAGCCCTTGGATGGTCACTGTGGCTGCCCCATCCCTGGGAGTGTCCAAGGCCAGGCTAGACAGGGCTTGGAGGAACCTGGGATAGTGCAAGGTGTCCCTGTCCGTGGCAGGGGTTTTGAAATTAGATGATCTTTAAGGTCCCTTCCCACCCAAACCGTTCTGTGATTCTAAGATACTCTTTGAGGGAAGAAAGTGTCATCGATGCCAAGACACTCAGATTTGGGTGCCTGAAGAATCTCAGCTGGGCAAAGTACTTAAATAGCAACTTACTCTCAAGAAAGCTCTCACCAGAGCCAAGAGAAGGTGTAGGTTTCATTTCAAAAGTCTTTTGATAATTTTTGTCTTGTTTTGTTCCAGTAAGCCTTTGTTAGTGTCCCAGTTTCCAGATCTCTAGTTAAGGGAGGGCTCTATGTCAGAATAAAACAAATCCTATGGCGTAAATTCCAATCTTGTGGGGAAAGTCATACTAATTTTTTTTTCATTCAGAGCATTAAGAATTACAAAATAATCATTTTGAACTTGGTAAAATTTCAAAATCAGAAAAGTGATAGTTTCCTTTGTATAATTCAGACCTGGTAGAAGCATTTCAAGAGGCACATTTTCTCCCCAGACCTTCACATCTTGCCTATGACAGCTGCCAACAAATGCATTCATGCCTCGGTATAAACCATGGAAATTCTTTTTTTTTTTTTTTGCCATTGCAGTGTTGTGATGCATCAGTCATGTTTGAATGCTTAACTCTTCACCTTTCAACTACCTAGGTAACCCAAACCACTGACGCATTTCAGGTAGACAATTTAGGGTCAGGCTGGTTGAACCTGACCTTCCGCCACCTTGTAGGCTTTCGAAAACGTATTTTGCTTCTAAAATTGGCAACTTAACTGACCCACTTTGAAAGGATATTTCAGTAAATTGCATTAGAGAAAACCCCTTCTGAAGGGACCGTTTCCTTTAACCTGTACACCTCTAACTTGAAGAAGGAAACTGAAATATACATTTAATTTCTGAAGCATCAGCATCTTTTAAACAAGCGGATGTAGGTCACAGGTATCCCAGAAACCTCAAACTAAATTCTACCCTTATTTGCATCCTCCTTTGGATGGCACAAGGTGAGTAAAATTTGGACTTAGGTATAAATACTAAGCAAATGTAGAAAAACCATACTTTCTGTGCATCATTTTTATGAAGAAAACCACCAAAATTCGACCTGGGAAAAGTTCTGATCAGCGGCTCAAGGCTGAGTGCCTCTTTATGGGGCACACCTGAGCTACTTGTAACCACCGTCAGAGCAAAATGGTGGGAGAATTTCCTAAAAAAAGAACTATCAGAGAATGGAATTGATGTCATAGAATCCTAGATTCATAGAATAGCTTAGGTTGGAAGGGACCTTGAAGATCATCCAGTTCCACCCCCTGCCATGGGCAGGGACACCTCCCACCATCCCAGGTTGCTCCAAGCCCCGTCCAACCTGGCCTTGGACACATCCAGGGATCCAGGGGCAGTCACAGCTCCTCTGAGTAACCTTTGCCTGGGTATCATTTTGCATCTCCCAGCCTTCACACAGCTTCTCTGGAACCCCTCTGTCCTCTTCCTATCTTAGGAACTGGAAGTTTAAGTACATCCATCACACCTCCCAAACTCCTTTCCTCGGGAACAAAACAATGTCTCATAGCACGAGAGAAGGAAAGTGAAAGCAAAATGAAAAGGTGGCAAGCTCAAAACAAAGCTCACCCATTTTTTTTTCCCTATGTGGAGAATGACTGACTTTTGGGAACTCACTATCACCAAGCATTCTGAGCAACACTGAGATATCACACCTGAGGTTTAACCATGAATAAAAATAGCCCAATTCAGAGAAGAATTGAGCTTGAGCAGGGACATTGCTCCTCAGACATCAAGAAAAATTACAGTCCATGGGAAAAATATGAGAGAAATTTGATGGTGGACAGCTGTCCAACACCTGTCTAATCTGGGATGAGAGGACATCAGAATGCTCGAGGAATGAACAGATCCAAACCTGTGCCGGTGACATTTGGGTTTGACACCTACAGCATCCCAATTTAAAATTGAATACTTTGCACTCACAAATTTGCAGCTTTTGTGGTTTTGCGACCGTTTGAGCGACATGGCTGAAGGTATGACATCATCTACAGATCTAAGATATATCCTGTATTCCACCTGTGTTAATGGAACCTACACACATACACTTCTTAATTTAGGTTATGGTCAGAAACCACAGTCAAGGTTGAGGGAAAAAACACCTACTCCAAAGTGTTTAGCACAGCCCAGAAACCCTTATAAAAGGTCCAGCAGCAGATGTGTCCAGACACCTTCAGCTCAGCAGAGCCCAGCACAAGCATCAGAAGCAGGACGAGAAGGAAGGAAGATGTCTCCAACTTTTTGCGCTTCTCTGGTAAGAACTTGATTTCTGGGTTTATTTCCCCCCACTTTGACAGAAATTTAATTTAAGATTTAAATTCTAATAGATTGAATAGGGATCTGCACCCATTTTTAAAATGCTTGTTTAAATCATTAATAATTAAAAATAAAATGTGAGAATGCTCACGGGGCTGCAATAAGACTGTAAATTAGTGACACGGGCTCCCACAGCATTCTCTGAGGCAAGAAATACATTGAAAACTCAACCTTACAGTGTCTTTCTTCTTGTTATACCCTTTCTTCTGTCTTCTGCATTATATTATTTTCTGTAATTTAACATTTTTGAATTGCCAAATTATGACTGGGTGTATATATAACTGCCAGCACCATGAGAATCAGTTAATGAGAACAAAACTGGATGTGACATACGGCACATTTTTCCATAATTACTCCAACTGGCAGCATGGGCTTTAACCACCAGTTAGGCTGACTGTGGATGAATTTCACACCTGTCTTGTGTCCTAAATGTACCAATTTTCTCCAGCTCAGACCCCTGCTCCTCGTGCTGCTGGCCGTGCTGTCAGCCAGCAGTCCTGCCCACGGGAAGGTGATCAAGCCTGGGCTCAAGCCAGAAAACCTCTTCAAGCAAGCATCTGCTGGATGCCCAACCCAAAAAGAGTCAAAATTCCCCCAGACTGTGACAGTCAGCCTCAGCATCAGCAACACGAACCAGGACACCAAAGCCAGCGTTGATGTCAGCAGCCGCTCTCTGGCTCCGTGGGATTACAGGTATGATCCGTGTCCCTATAGCCTGGAAAAACACTGGATGCCTTGGCCAAGAATAACGCTTTCATCTCTATCTTCAGTGCTTCACAGCTGAGAGATTTTGGAAATATGAGGGTATCCACAGTCCCTATAATCCTCTTTGAAAGAAAACCAGTACAGAAAGCAGCACAAAATAAACAATGGCCTAGGCAATATACAGAAGACAAAGCAAATAACTTTTATAATGTAATTAACTAATTTGTATACTGGAACAAACTTTATCTTCAAAAGCATTCTTTACCTAAAACATCATAAAAAAAAATACTTCAGAGCGTTAATATTGCATCATATTCAGTGGTGCTTTAACACCATCAACGTTTAACATTTTGGGAAGGAACTGAAGGTTTTGGGGTCTGTTAGTTGGAGCGACATGTTGGGAAGCTCAAATCATTTCTGATCGGCCTTCAAAATCAGTGCCTCCTTGAAGCAAGTTCTTTGCAAAGGCACTTGCATGCAGCCATAGATTTAAAAATACCCAGTATTTAGTTACTCACATTTTATTTCTGAAAAAACCTACGGTTTTGCAGAATCTGCTGTCCCTCCATAGGCAATATACCACAGGATGCACAGGTTCCTGAGCAGGGAGCCCATAGCCATCCCGACTACCATGCCCTTGGATTCAAATATTCCCTTTGCTGCCCTTCCCCAGGATCGACGAGGACCACGACCGCTTCCCCCGGCTGATCGCGGACGCCGAGTGCCGCCACTCCCGCTGCCTGAGCCCGGAGGGGCAGCTGGACCACAGCCTCAACTCCGTCCCCATCAGGCAGGAGATCCTGGTCCTGCGCAGGGAGCAGAGGGGCTGCCAGCAGTCCTACAGGCTGGAGAAGAAAATGATCACCGTGGGCTGCACCTGCGTCACCCCCTTGGTCCGGCACCAGGCCTGAAGGGAGCTGGAGGTGCACAAGTAAGGAGCTGCAGAGAACTTCCTTGCATGGAAGGGGCCTGACCCAGCCTCCAAAAAGCTGAATCGAGCCATAAAAATTAGCTGGAATGCGTCGGAATAGATTGAAAATTAGGCGTCTCGGTTAAAAAATTTAATGTTCTCCCCCAAAGTCTTGAACTGCACAAATTCAGAATCCAGATAACTTCATGCGCCAGGCTGAAAAGTAATGGGAATTTTACCCATCTTTAGTTTACACTTTGAAATGTCTATTTATGTAAATCTATTTATGCTGGTAGAAAAAATAGTAATAATGTATTATCCTAATATATATATATATATTTAAGTATTAAGGCAATGTTTATTTATCTTTGTGTAATAAAAAAGTCAGTGAAAAACTCTTTGGTATTCTCCTTTCTTTCTAAAGAATTTTTCTTAATAAGGTAAGAAATCACTCAATCATGACCACAAAACATATTTACATGATGGTAAAGCTTCAAATTCTCTTGATAACATCTACCTCTGCAGCAGTAGAATGTAAAGCCCATGGAAAAACAAATAGGGAAAACACCATTTTACCAAGAGAGAAGCTAAGATACCTGGGGGAAAATTATTTACAAAGTGGCATCAAAGAGATTCACATTAAAGACTGACAAGGAAAAAAATATTCTACTGGGTAACTACCCAGTTATCCACCTAATTATTCAATTGGAAAAGGATTTGTAAAGATGGGTTCAACACAATGCTTTGAATACTTCTTGAAGGTAAAGAAACGCCCTCCTCTAAAACAATGAGTGCATTTCCACTGCTGAGCTCTAACTTCGCTCCAACATTATCTGTGACTCTCAGCCCAATCCATCTCAGCCCATTTTTCCGTAGAGCAGAGACACCACCTGGGTACACTCTGGGAAGCTCACGAGAGTCAGGTGGGTGACTGAAGCAATTAACCACATCTGGCTGATTGCAATCGTGATTTCCTCTGTGTTCATGCCCTTCCAATACGTTTTCAGCACTTCAGACGTGGAGCACCCTGACACAGCACTTCGGCTGCGGTTGCATGGGGCTTCCGTGGGTGGGTGTCTGGCAGGGCAGGTGGGTTTATTTAAAGCACACTTGGGTTTAAAGTGCTCCAGTGAACACGTTCCATGTTTCAGAGGGCAAGGCTGGCTGGTGAAGATGGGGATGTTTTGTTTGCTGCTGTCTCTGGGAGGTGTGGCCCTGCTCAGGTACTGGCAAATGCAACAGTGCCATGGTTGCAAATATTAAACTGGTAGAAACACAGAGCTCAGGACTGAGAGTCCCCAGTGAGAGGGAAGGTATTCTCAGGTGAAAGCATCTTCTCCAGATCCAGCTGTCATCATCCCAACTTTTGCTACTGGGGATTATTCCCACCAGCTGCTCCAGTGAGCCCAAACCCTCCCAAACCTTCTCCAGGTGGGTCAGCCTGTAACCCAAACCCACAGCACAGCCACAGGTTTCACACCACTCCTTGACCTGGCAGATAAACACTGGACCAAGGAAACATTGATTAACTCAGGCTGACCACAGTGCCTGCAGTCACAACAATGAACTCCTGTCCACACTTTTAGGTACCTTCAGACATTGATACAACTTCAGCCATAGGAAGGGAAGGAACATAGGAATCTAGGAGTGTGTATGATCCTGACTTAGATAGAATAACTGGAGATAAGGTCAGAAACTTTCTTAAGGTCTCCTGCAGGTCCTGAAGTTTAACCCAGCTGACTATCCCACAAGTATTAAACATGTGAACAGATTTTACCAGAAAAAAAAAAATTTAAAAAAAGAAAAATCAAGGAATGCTCGTCCCTTGAGGTTCCTTGAGGTTTTCAAAGATTTGTAGAAATATCAGTCCAAGAAGATTGAAACAAAACTGCCTTCCTTGTCCTTTAGATAAGCTCTCAATATCCTACCACTCCTAGAAGGAGTTTTGTCAAATTGTCTGCAATTAGCCCAAGTAACTTCTAACAGTTAAAATCACAGAAAGTCCAACCCTTTCTTTCCTGGAAGTCCACGTGCCACTAGCTGGAGTTGGCACATGTGTAGCGGGGACTAGAAAACGCTGAGAGAGCTATGCTGAGGTGGAAAAACTCAGAACCAGGTCAGACAGAGATAGCACAGCCGGAGTGTTGAAAAGCCAACAGCTTTCTGCTGACAGACTTCACAGATCAGCATCGTCATCATGGAATGGTTTGGGTTAGAAGGACCCCAAAGGTCATTTAGTTCCAACTCCCCTGCCATGGGCAGGGACACTTTCCACTACCCCAGGTTTCTCCAAGCCCCGTCCAACCTGGCCTTAGTGAAAATACTCCACTCTCCCTTCTACCAGCATGATTTGCCTTGGACCATTTACCAACCCAGCTAAATCTGTGCCTTAGGACAGAACTACTTTTTATTTATTTGGACAACTTTGTGCTCACATCTACAGGCTGCTTGGGTGTTCTCCATGCTCCTGCAGAAGCAGTTAGTAGGTTAATTAATAAGCCAGTCTCATAGGGCCAGAGGACTGTTTTCTTTCCTACTGCAAGTTCTCTCCTAACCCCTGGCACCATAAGCCAAGAGATTTTCCTTCACTGATTTCCTCCCTTGCTGTGTTCAGTTGAAGAGGTGCAGAATAATCCCAAACCACTGTACCCTGTCAAGGGTCACCTCATCAGCATCCTTGTTTTTCTACAGTCAGTAATGATCACAATGAGAGACCAAAGAGAGCAGAACTCCTCTTTCACCCATGCACAGCTCTTCCCAGTTTGAGGTTCAACAGGTAAATATTTTTCCTCCTTGTTTTCAAGAGTTTCAGTGCAAATTTCTGCTAATTTGATGCTTTTGAATGATATTGTCATTGGAGGGAAGGGGGTGGAATTGCTGCAAAACCCTCTCCAACATAAAAGTTTCCAGCCCAGCAGTGCTCCCCATCTCAGTCTCACGTCTGTTTGCAAAATCTGAGCAGCAGTGTCTTGGCAACCTGTGAGTAAAACCCACCAGAAAGGGAAGTTTGAGATTGGATTTTTGCAGATAATCATGCTCATCATTGCCACTTATCAAAGCAATCTCGATAGAAATGAGACACTTGTAAAAGGTGCTGCAGATTCAGCTGTAACGAGGCCAAGAACACAAGTTTCAGAAGTCTGAAATAAAAAGCCACCCTGAAGAATTATGGGGTCAAGTTAGAGAGGAGATAAACCATCTCTATTCATTTACCAGAACAGGGAACCTTGATCATGATACAAATATACTGTGCTTACTAAGAATGCAGATAAAACAGAAATATGATGGTTTGTTTTACTGATAGAAAGCTGTGCCCAGTATTTTGTCAGTTCATGAGTCCAAAAGAGCATCAAACATATTTTTAATATTTTGTTGAAGTTATAAAAAAAAGTAGAAGGGCTGAGCTATTTTTCTGGAGGGAGAATAAATAAAAAGTTACACCAAGAGCAAGAAGGGATTTCTCTGAAGAGCTGAGGCCTTGGACCTGCTCCCACTAACTAGCCCTGGAAATATGGGGAAAAATTAGAAAATATGAAAAATGTTTTTAATCCTAGAATATCCTGAGTTGGGAGGGACTCACAAGGATCACCGAAGTCCAGCTCCTGGAACTCCTCTTTGTGAGCAGCAAAGGCAAAAAGGGTAGTTTGCTCTGAGCCTGGCTGGCATCTTCTCAGCTCCTGACAGCCAGCACCAGCACATGTCCCATCCCCACCAACAGCTCTGGCTCTGCCAAGTGGTACCAGACAATCACAGACATTTTAAGCAGGTTTGGGATATTTTTGTCCCTGCCTTGCAACAGTGCTGTAGAAAACGCAGCATCAGCCCACTCATTCTTCTTGAGCACAAGGTTAAAAATAATACCAAAGAAGGAAAGGGAAGAAGGAGACAAACAAAAGGAGATTGGGGTATTATAGAATGGTTTGGGTTGGAAAAGACATTAAAGATCATCTAGTTACAACCTCCTGCCACGGGTAGGGACACCTTCCACTATCCCAGGTTTCTCTAAGCCCCATCCAGCCTGGCCTGGAACACTTCCAGGGATGGAACAGCCACAGCTTCTCTCTGCCAGTGCCTCACCCTCACAGGAAAGATCAAGGCATGTCTCCTGTTTTGGAGGTGATGGTGACACAGGAGCAGGTTTCTGGTCTGGTCCCCTGGGCCACCTCCAGAACCTGCAGCTGATGCAGAAACTCATCATCCATAGCCATCATGTTGGCACCAACCCACAGATCCCCACAGGACTGACCAAAAAATTGCTCTTCCAGAGAATCTCTGGACTGATCAGAAAATTGCTCATTGCCTTAAAATTTTGCTTGTAATATCAAACTCCCAATAAACCATATTGGCTTTTCAGCCATTAACCCTCTGGCTTACCAGACAGATAAATCTTGGGTTTTTTTAACCTTTTAGCTTGCAAACTTTGCATTCTTTACATATTTAATTTTGTACACTTTCCAAAGCGATGGTTTTTGTGGAACAGCCTGCTGTGACCCGCAGTCCCTTTGAACACTCCCAGGAGCACCTGCCTTGGTCAGTGGTCCAAAGAGACCTGAGATACTTTCTGGTCAGTACATGCACAGGTCTGGGAGGAGGCATCTCCCTGTGCTGACATCACTGCTGTGCCCCCAGCCCGTGGGAATGCAAGGGGGGTCTGAACTGTGCTCTATCCCACATCCCACGGGTGCTGCTGCACCAGGATCAGCTACCACAACACACGCAGCCGAGGGGAGCAGCGAGCAAAAAGCAAAGGTAGGAGGTTAGGGAAAGGAAATCAGAAGAGAAAAGGAACAGGAAAGGCCACGAGGCTCAGATACCAACCTGTGACTGGAGGTTGCTTAGCCCAGCAGGTTACAAGAAGACACTGAGGCACTGCTGCTACACCTCCATCTGTGTCTTCTCCTCCTGATAAAACAACCCCGTCCCTGGAGGCTGCTCCAAGCTGCATTGCAGAGCCAAAGATGCCCAGCTGGGCACCCGGGGTCTGGGTCCACTGCTGCAAAGGAAGAAAGCCAAGCAAAGCCCTTAGCAAAGACTGTGAACTGCACTTGCTCTCAGTGCTGATATGACTGTGCTGTTTACAAAAAGCATAAATTTGTTTGTCATGTTCTCTGATTCCCAGAATCACAGGATGGTTTACATTGGAAGGGACCTTAAAGATCATCTAGTTCCAACCCCCAAATTAATAGATTGCTGGCAGCAAAAGCCAGCACCCAAAAACCAACCAGGCTTGTATTTACAAGCAGCTGCACTCTAAGAATGATGCCATTGGGAGGAAACAAACCCCACCTACAAGAAATGCCTCCCTGAGTGGTGTGTGGTTTGCAGTTCAGAGCTCTGCCTGTAAAACCTCATGACCCAAGGGTAAGACTTCCTTAATTAGTCAACTGTGTATTTTCCTAATTAGCTACTTCATTATCTATCCAGTTAGGACCACTCTTAGGGTAAGCTGGTGGGTGTTTTGGAGCATCAGCACAGGGCACACACTGCCATGAACCCAGTGTCAAAGTAATTATGGCTGAGAGGAGAGATGCAGGGTAGTTTTCTCCCTGAAAAACAAGTGAGGGCAGCCCCACAAGGCAGGTTTGTGGAGAGAAGTAGGTCAGGAATAAGAAAAAGGTTGCGATTTCCTGGTCAGTGGTTACTGTAAGAGGAGAGCTGGAGACGCCTCCCTGGGCTTGCTCTGCACCACATGAAGAGCTCGGTGATCATAATGAAACAGCTGCTGCCACAAATGAGTGCAGATGCTTCTAACTGGATGAGAAGGGCACCCGTGGGTTGTTGAAGTGGCTCCCAGTGACCCATGGGGCACAGAACACACCTGACTCAACAAAAAGCAGCAGAGAAGTCATCATAGAATTGTAGAATCATGGAATCACAGAATCATGGAATGGTCTGAGTGGGAAGGGGCCTCAAAGACCATCTCATTCCACCCCCTGCCACAGGCAGGGACACTTTCCCCTACACCAGGTGGCCCAAAGCCCCATCCAACCTGGCCTTGAGTCATTTAGACCCAACAACTCACCTGGAGCACCCTGGGAAGAAACCCAGGGTCTACCTGCACCAGGTGGATCTGATTTAAAGTGGTTTCTGGGCAGTCAAAATATGAGAAGGCTTGCACAGGTTTGTCCTCATTCCATTGCCACTTCTGCCTGCAGAGCCTCCCTTCACTGCTTTCAGCCTCTTCTTTACATCTTTTCATCTATTTAGGCTGCAAGTTCTCTTCTGCTCCCTCTTACTCATCTCGCTGCACCGGAAAATGCCTGATCTGTGCCAAAATCTCTCAGTGCTGCTGCAGCACAAACCCATTCTCTGTGTCTGTTGTCATTCTGAGTTACCATGAAAAACCATTTTTTTAAAATAAAATATTATTTTTATTCAGAAGATAAGTTATTGAATAAATACAGATTAAATTTATCATTTTTATACTCTGAGCACACACAGAGCCATAAATACAGCCATAAATAGAAGACATAAATAGAAATACAGATATCTGTTGTTTCTTTACCATTTTAACACTTCAACAAGTGGACTCAATTACCTCCCAAAATGTTCTGCAATAAATCAATCGCTTTTCCCATGGAGAAGCAGTGACACAAACCCAGAGTGTGGTGACAACCAGGCCTGGTGGCACCAATGTCTGAATGACACCAGTAATATCCCAGTGAGTAGGGATGGCCAGAGAAGGGAAAGGGGATAGGGATGAGAAAGAGAGGGAGGGAGGGAAGAGGAAATTTTTGTGGCAGTGCTGGTTGGTATGTATTCAATTAGGGCAATTTACTGCCAAGGGCAACTTTGGAAACTAAAATTAATTTGATTCACCAACCTGATATAAACCACAATGAAAAATAAATTTATAAAAGCACTGCTTTCCCCTCTCACTGTTTGGGGTCCCAAAAAAACTCTTCCTCTCCTCCATCACCAGCTACTGGTGCTTCCCATTCTGAAATCCATAAATGAACAACAGCAAGAATCACGACTTCCAGGAGATAATTTGCTCAGATTTGGAAGGGGAATGGGGTGCTGAACTCCTGTGATGCGAGGCGGGCGGCTGCGGGATTTCACCAGAGGGATTTGTCTGGGAGATCCTTCCTCTTGCCAACGTTCCTGCCCCAATGGTTTCTCCTAGGACTGGTGCTGGACGACGGGGGTGACACAGGTGCAGCCCACGGTGATGACCCTCTTCTCCAGGCGGTAGGAGGGGACGCAGCCGCGCTGCTCCCGCCGCAGCACCAGGATCTCCTGCCTGATGGGCACGGAGTTGAGGCTGTGGTCCTCCTGTCCCAGGGGGCTCACACAGCCCGACAGGCGGCACTGGGCATCGGCAATCACCCGTGGGAAGCGGTTGGGATCCTCATCCAGCCTGGGGGTGGGGACACAAAACTGATTTATGCACTTGGACACCGTGCTATGGCAGGATCTTCTTGTTTGTATCTCCGTCATCCTACTTACCTGCACATCCTCACTATGAGACACAAAGCATTTCCCTGTCCTCAACATATTCACAATGATTTCCTAGAAATGGAATCGGCACTGGGAGGGTAATATTGCTGTATCATTCTTTAGAAGCTGTGGCAGAAGCCACAACTGGCCTATTAGTTTTTGTTGAGTTTTAATTTCAGCATTTGGAACTTTCTTTCTGTTAGGAAAATGCGAAATTGTAATGTACTCCTGTCATTCTTTTCCTAAGGGAATACTTAGTTTCATCATTATTTCAAGCCCGTGCAGTGCTGCAGGCTTGGGGCAGAGGGGTTGGAAAGCTGCTCAAAGGAGCTGGGGAAGGGTCTGGAGCACAAGTCTGATGAGGAGAAGCTGAAGGAGCTGGGAAAGGGGCTCAGCCTGGAGAAAAGGAGGCTCAGGGGGGACCTTCTGCACAACTCCCTGACAGGAGGGGACAGCCAGGAGGAGCCAGGCTCTGAACCCAGGGAACAAGTGACAAGAGGAAAGAGCCTCGAGTTGCTCCCAGGGAGGTTTAGATTGGATATTAAGAAAAATTAATGGAATCACCATCCCTGGAGGGATTTAAAAGCCATGCAAATGTGGCACTTGGGGACATGGGTCAGCAGTGGCCTTGGCAGTGCTGGGGGAATGGTTGGACTTAATGCCCTCAGAGGGCTTTTCCAGCCTAAATTGTTCTGTGATTGACAAAGACTGACAAGATGATTAGAAACCATTCCAGTGATATCCCTTTGCACTGCAAACAGTTTCTCTTGGAGAAATCTCAGCCAACATCAAAACATCAGCATGTATCAGAAGGGTTTGCAATATTCACAGGACTCAGCACACGCTGAGAACCAACCACCAGTCAGCACAAAAAACCGTCTGTGACACAGGCCTCACAATTTAGAGAGCAACTGAGCAGTTACCTGTAATCCCAGGGAGCGAGAGACCGGTTCCTGACATCATGGACCATCCCAAAGGCACGCTCTGAGTTGCTGATCCGAATGTCAACTTTCACTGTTGTGGGGAATTTGGGATCCTTCTGGTTCAGGCAACCTTCACGCAGCCTCGCAGGGGCACCAGCCTTCCTGTGGGGTGAGCTCCTCACAGTGAGGGCTAAAACCAGCATCAAAACCAGAGATCTGAACTGGGAGAGAGAAAGGTGTCGTTAGTTTTGCCCAGCCAGGAAAGAGAGAGCACAAAGAGCCAAGTCTTGGTTAGACTGGACCATCACTGCACCATCTTCATATTTATATTTGTGTGAAATGGGCCAAGATGAGCAAATAGCACAATTGTGTTAATTAAACTCATCACTACTGATGCTAAACTGATTTAAATTCATGGCTGATTCTGCGCCAAGAAGAGCATCTGTCCAACAAGCTATGAAGATCCTACTCTGCAGTCACAATAGCAGCATCTTTTCATTTAAAAACTGGGGTAAGGAGTCAGCTGACCCTGTGCCTAAGCTTAAACCTTGCCCAGCTACAGCTTTCTCAGGATAGTTAAAGCTGGCCACCCACAGCCATCTGCTGAAAATAACCCTTTTCCCAAGAAAATCTGGGATTCTTGGGCCATTTCCAGTAGACAGAGTTTTAGTAAATAATAGAATCACAGAATATCCTAAACTGAAAGGGAACCACGAGGATCATAAAGGCCACCTCCTAAAAAGAACACAGAATAAATGCAGGACTTCTTAAGAAAATCACAGGAACTGACAATGCTGCAAATGTTCCCAAGGTTGAAATTTAGATACATAGATATCCACAGTGAAATTTCAACAGTTTTGATAACATGTTGTCTGCAAAAAGGACTCTGCCAATCCCACATCAGCAGTGCTGGTGAGTAAGAGAGAAATAAATAATGGATAGTCCACCACACCGCTGTCACTCAATCACCAAGCAGCTGCATCAGACACACCCAGCATCCCATTCAGCTCCCAGCAAGACTCAAAGGCTGCAAATCGGGGAATCTGCACTCTGCTTTCTCTCTCGCAGCAAATATACCTTATCCCTTATTTTCAATGCAAGTACTTACCCCAGCAGAGCTGGTGAAAGCCATGGTAACCTCCCTGCTGCTCAGGGTGGATGTCAGGGCGACAGGACACGAGAGCTCTCCTCCTCTGAGACCCTTCCCACCCTGCTTGTGCTTCAAAGCCAGTTGTGCTCTTCATTTTATAGCAAAGTTGAGGCACTGCCACCCTTTCCATTGCAGCACAGCTGGCTTACCTGACCCGAGCTTAGGAGCTGATATTGCAATTTTTAGCCCACTTCCTCCCGTCTACCTCCAAAAAAGGGAAGGGCAGATACTACCACCAGCATCCCAAATCAGCCAATACCATTTATTCAGGCAGATCAAGAGATAAGGAAAGAAAAACAATTTTTTAAAAAAACCAAACTGTTCAAGCAGGTTTTTTTTGGGGGGGTTTTTTTACTCCTTCCCACCCCCTTCCTTCTAATAATAGTGTTCTTTCACCACAAACACGTGTGGATGCACTTCCACATGCCTCAAACAAACCCAACAGCAGAGATCAGCGAGCTGCAAAGTCAGGCACCCAACAAGGGTTTCAAAATGAGGGCAGGACATGGAACTCCACCATTTAACCTCTCTTCAACCGCACAGTCCAGCCCCACCTCGTCTGAGGGATCCCTGTGTCCTGCAGGAGCTGGGCAAGGGAAGAATAGGTGCCATGGGGAATTCCTTCTGGGGGATCTCAGGGCACCAGGAGCTGGGATGCCTTCCCCGCTGCGGGGACACATTGTGGAGAATTCTGAAAACTCATACACGCCCTGTAAGGGCCCTGACCCCCTCCCCTGGCCTTGACCACCATCACCAGGAGCCCCATTCCAGCTCAGCTTTGACTCCCACTCCCTGCCTGAGCTGTTGGAATACTGGTCTCCTGTCCCTTCTCTGGCCCTGTAAACTGGGTAGACCTTGGAGCAGCATTGCTCCTGGATGGGCTCCTTGGACATACCTGGTGGGGAATGGAGCTGGGGAAGGGAGCTGGAGCACCAGGAGGTGCCCAGACTTATGGAATAATCTGGAGCTAGTCCATCTTGATATCTTTAGCACTCGTACACACACAGTTTCTTACTCATCCACCTCTATCCTTTCCTTTCCACACTTTGCTCCTGCACATCCCACAAATTTTGCACAATCCTGAAACACTCCAGTAAGTCCCCTGGCTCTGTAGCCAGCAAGGTGATGTGAGGAAAGCCTCTCCTGACTTGTCTGGTGGGATTCACACAGGACATGGTGGGACTTGGGCTGACCATCATCCTTGAACAGCCCTGAAAGAGCTGGGTCAGAAGCTTCATTGGAATTCCTCCACCTGGTCCTGCTCCTTTGTGTTCAAGGAAGCTTTAATCCCTCTTAATCACACAACTATCACTTAATAATTAATAGGAGAGGAATCCATGGAAATAGAAGTAGAAACAGGATTCTGCATCCTGTGGTCCAGGAAAGACCAGTGACCAACTGGAGGAGAAAGAACAGTGCATGTGCTGTTTCCCTGGAGCACCAGCAGGTCTCTTTGAGAGTAAAAGCTATTTTTATGGCAGAAAAAGACCTCATATAACCACTTTATGAGCTTATTTGTGGAGAAAAGCCCTGAGAGAAACCATTCCCAAAGCCACGTCGCCAAGCCGCAAGCAGAGGACTGAAGCGTAGGACTCTTCATACAAATGAAATCAACAGATTCATGACATTTTCAGTCCTACAAAAAAAAATCAGAAACCTCTTACAAATTCATAGAACTTTCCAAAGAGAAGGGACTAATCTGGTCCCTGCTCTGTCACCTCTTGAGTAACACCAGCAGAAATCTCCATCGACTGATGCTTTACATCACTGCAGGATGTTGTCATGACTTTGTGGTCTGGCTCAACCGACAGCTCGGAGCCCAGCCGCTCTCCTCATGTACATTTGCCACATTTCAGGTTACAAAGTCTACCTGAGGCGGTACCAGTGCTGTGACACACGTTCCCATTCTGACTGTCCCATGTATTCACCAGCACATCTATTGGATGCCACACGGAGTGTGGAAGAGCAAGAGAGGGTAGAGTTACCAGAAATCCACATTTTAGCTCGGAAGCTGACCTGCTTTTTTTCCCCGAGCACTAGCCGTGAAAGGAAAGGGCACTGCCATGAAAATGGGTTGGATTGTGCAGGAATGAGGTTGAGTGGAAACGGTTACGCGCGATGCAGCAATGACGTCATCACGCCGAATACCAGGTTATGAACCCCCACCACCACTTCCCACTCACTTCTTGTGTCTTCAGCAGCTTGTAACTTCAGCAGGGATTCCCTCCTTGACCCAGAATTTCCTACAACTGAACTTGTCCTGAGCTGAAGTTCACTAAAAAAATTTAATCAAAAAGAGGCCAGCAAACGTGAATCATGGCAAGAGAGGAAAAATGCTTTTATTCATAGAATCACAGAATGGCTCAGGTGGGAAGGGACATTCAAGATCATCCAGTTCCACCCCCTGCCATGGACAGGGACACCTTCCACTATCCCAGGTTGCTCCAAACCGTGTTCTTGGACACTTCTAAGGATGGCACAGCCACAGCTTCTCTGGGCAACTTGTGCCAGTTTCTGAGTACCACCCTCACAGGGAAGATCTTTTCCTTATTTACAGGAATATAAAGTTATCTCAAAAAGCTTTTCTCTCACACACATCAAGGGCTTGGACCTGGGATGGGGATTTGGAGATAAGAGAGTATTTTAATTCTTACAAGAACTCCTGTACTCTTGAGTTCCTGTAAGGAAACAACACTGTTTGCACTGCAGGATATGTTACACACTTAGGTGCAGGTTGTCCCAGATCATGGAATCATGGAATGGTTTTGGGTTGGAAAGGACCTTAAAGATCATCCAGTCCCACCCTCTCCTGTGGGCAGGGACACCTGCCACTAGACCAGATTGCTCAGAGGATTTTCCACAGCCTGCAGCAGCAAAGGGCTGAAATTGCAGCCTCCGAAATCTCCAGATGTCAGGGTCAAATAATAAATATTTCAGCTGCAGCACAGGGCAGGGCTTGTACCTCCAGCAGCTTGCTCCTGCCTCTCTGGCCAGCCCAGGATTTTCCCTCCTGACAGGTGACACCACAAGCCCACCCATGTTATAGTTTAGAGCAGACTGTTCACACCCTCACAGGGGTTCCAGGGTGTGCTGGCAGGGCTTTGTCACTCCAGCAAGACTCTTGGCCAAGTGCAGCCCCCAGCTGAGATGAGAACTGGGAAGAGCAAAATTTGAGGGGAAATGTGGCTTCTAGGTGTGCCACAGATAGCAGCAGCAGCAAGTTCTGCACGGGAAGGTCAGCATGCACTGTTGCAGCACGACAGTGAGCAGGGCTGTGTCACAGCTGTTGGCACCCAGCGGGGACTGGTGGCACCTCTGGGCTCCCTCCATGGGTTATGGACAAACCCCATCTACGGCTCAGGCCTGGCACAGCTTCCTGCCTTGCCCAGAGCAGGGCAATGAGGGCAGGCAGGCATGAAATGGTGCTGAAGGTGCTGTGTGGGGATTTTATCCCTCATCCCTGCAAGTCTGGGCGCTCACCTGCTCCACAGCAGGGACAAAAATAGGGGAGGTGGTTTCTAGGATCAATAACCCTGCAGAGAGGGGCTGGACTAAGAGCTTCAGAAGAACATGACTGTGGTGCAGTGTATTAAACACCACGGAGATGCTCCAAGGGCCCCTCTGCTCTGGAGCCAGGCTGGGAGTGCTCACTTGGAGAAGAGAAGGATCCAGGGAGACCTCAGAGCCCCTTCCAGTCCCTAAAGGGGCTCCAGGAGAGCTGGAGAGGGACTTGGGACAAGGGATGGAGGGACAGGACACAGGGAATGGTTTCCCACTGCCAGAGGGCAGGGATGGATGGGATATTGGGAAGGAATTCCTCCCTGGGAGGGTGGGGAGGCCCTGGCACAGGGTGCCCAGAGAAGCTGTGGCTGCCCCTGGATCCCTGGAAGTGTCCAAGGCTAGGCTGGACAGGGCTTGGAGCAACCTGGGATAGTGGAAGGTGTCCCTGCCCATGACCTGGGAAATTATTAGAAACACATCTTGAGAGAAAGTGACAGAACATACAAAACCAACTTTTTGGTTGCCTCTGCTGAGCTCCCTGAATGGTCACTTCTTTGTGATCTTTAATCTCAAAAGAAGTTTAACACCATGCAGTAGAGCTTGCACACTTCCTCTGGGATCTTCCCTCCTGAGCCCCTAACATTAATCGGGTTTCTTGAGAATGGCAATCTTCATTCTATTGTCTCCTCCCTTTTAGTTTTAAGGATCACAAACCCTATCATCATTTTCTTCCACTATGAAGTTTTCAGCTTTTTTCCATCAGCAAGAACAAAGCCTGGAAATTAAATATAATAGTTAATAACATAAAAACAGGGAGCAAATGTTACTTGGGAGGAGAGACCAACTCCTACACGGCTGCCTCATCCTGTCAGGGAGTTGTGCAGAGCCACAAGGTCCCCCCTTGAGCCTCCTTTTCTCCAGGCTGAGCCCCTTTCCCAGCTCCCTCAGCCTCTCCTGGTGCTCCAGCCCCTTCCCCAGCTCTGTTCCCTTCCCTGGACATGCTCCAGCCCCTCCAGGTCTCTCTGGTCAGGAGGGGCCTAAAACTGAAATATAGTTTTATAATATAAAATTACTATATAATACATAAATACTTTATATATATATATA
>WEKY01057057.1:0-22291 GCA_013390045.1 Picathartes gymnocephalus | reverse complement strand
CTGAGATGACTGAACAATGGGTTTCCCTTTATCTAATCAGCAGTTTGACTTTCAGTCCAAAGTCCCAGTCAGGTATCTGCAGAGAGGCTTCTTTGGTTGTAGTTTCTTGTAGAGTGGGAGGAGTGGTGGCCGGGAGAAGAAGGTAGACAACACGAGCCCCTCTTGGCAGTGAGCAGCAAACAGAGCACCTTTATTTCCGGGGGCTTTCTTTTATCCAGAGAAGTTTCAAAAGCTCCCAGATTGCCATCTCATTGGCTGGGTTTATAGTCTGAATAATGCTTTGCTCAGTGATGTATTTTGTGCCTGATTGGCCGAGGTCTTTGACAGACAAACCAGCCAGGGCCTGATACCAGTCCCTGTACTGTGGCACTTCTTTATACAGTTTTTTTTAAAATGAGCAAAACTTTATATCAATGTTTGAGACATGAACTATTTCAGTCTCTGACAAAAGCTAACTAGCTCTTTTTTAGACAGTAGTGCATGGAAGCAATCAGAGCAAGAATTTTTCTCAGGACCAGTTTTCCACTTAAATGGGACACCTCTTCCATGTTTTGTTTTGCTTTGTGTAAGTGAACAACTATTTTTATAAACCACAGATACTTTTGTTACATACAGTATTTTGAAAGTTAATTACTGAATGTTAAACCGGAACAAAATTCTCTCTCTGAAGTTTCTGGAAATAAGTCTGCATTAGAAAAGTTCATATGCCCCACAGGGTGCTCTTAAGTCAGTTGACACCGACAGCTCTCAACTGATTTGTCCCAAAGCCTATTAAACTGTCTCATGCTTGTGCTGATTCTAAAGCTAATGTCAGTTTTAAGTCACCCTAAATGCAGGATTTTCTTTCCTTTCTGTAAATGGGTTATATATGATGTGAAAGAAATGTGTTCATTTTGTATTTTGTTCTCTGTTAAAGTACATCTTTCTTTTTTATTACTTTGTTTATCCATTAAAGACCATTAAGTTTGGATTTGGTTATTAGGATTTTATCCTTCCTCGTCCATATGCACATCAAAGCAGAGAGTTTCAGCATGACAAGTATTGCTTGTCATGATTTTTATCTCTGAATTCTGTTTCTGTCATAAATATATAGACAATGGAAGGATAAGAAATAAGTGGTAATATCTGTGGTGAAGAGTAACTGGCAATGTTGTCAGTGAAAAATAGGGAAATAATGCCTGCATTTTGTTCTGTCCTTACTCTGCTGCAACCCAATGTATTTGGAGGAAAAGATTCCGCAACCTCTCTAAGCTACTTGTGTTCCTCCTGAAGGCAATTAATTATTGCTGTCAGATTTGAGTTACCAGAAGGGCTGATGCAGTGGTATTTTATTAATGATACTCTGCAGTAAAATGTGTAATGAATTGTGCTGTTTCATTACAGCACAGAAAATCTGCTTGGTTTCTAAGGGTGCATATTTCTCTAGTAAGCTCATACTGAGGGTAGCTACTTCACTAAACGTTCCTGTGTAACTGATGTGAAAATATATATAAATGTAACATTTGTTAATTGCTTGTAAATCTTGGATTAGTAAAATTTTGGTCATTCATCTTATGTATTCCATAATCAGGAGGTCTCTGGCACTGAATTTTGCGTAAATGTATTTGTAGGGCTTTTTTTTATATCAAGTTGATTCTTTTTTTCAATTGCCTAATATTTCTCTCCCAAGGGGAATTCAGGTTCCTGAACCTCTTCTTCCTTACTACACCAAACCTGAACATACCAGGCCTCTTTATTCTGGAAACAAATGGTAGCTTTTACTTTTCTCCATTACTTGGATCCAGTGGAAAATACAAAATTAAGAAGAAAGAGTGATTTCTGCTCCATTGAGAAATCTGAAGGCTACAGCTAACCACCAAGTTGCTATTTTCTGTTTCAGTACCGAATTAATATTTCTTGTGATTAGGTTAAATACACCATATTTATATATGCACATCAAGGAATCACCCTCCAGTTTTGGGGTAAACCCTGGGCATGATATCTATACCTTGGTTGCGACAGGAACATAAAGCATTTCTGGATCAGAAAGCTTTGTATGATCTAGTCACTGAACTATATATTCCTGTGCTGCTGAGTTCATGTGCTGTGACACTGTTGAAGTGCCACTGTTCTGAACTAGAGAAGACAAGATTTGGGTAAACAGAGAGGTTTAAATCTCTGAATGTACCAATCTGCTTAGCTGCATAAAATTTCTTTCACCAGTGTTTTCTATTGGAACAGTTTCAAATATTGTCCTGTACATGCAGTGGAATTAGTGTAAATTATAACCATCGCTGAAGTTTCTTCATAATTTTTAAAACCTTGGTCTTCTTTTTTTTTTTTTTTTTCATTATTACACATGACCAAAGGCTACATATCGATCTGTGTTCTACAATCAGTAATCTTCTGAACATCTTAGAAACAACAGATGTTACAGTATAGATTAAAAGGAACCTTAGTGCGAGGGGTATAGGTATGCACTTTATTAAAGTCTCCAGAAAGAAAACACAAGAACAATATAAGAAATGTACTGAGGATGCAGCACATCTGGGAAAGGTCTAATTTTCAAATAGAACATGTTTGCAATGGTAACTGTATGCTCAGCAAGTTCTCTTTACAGAAGCGACATTACAGCAATACAACTGGAGAATGAAAACTCTCTTGAAAACTGCTTAGGTCATTTGCAAGTTCCAGGCCGAATCTTTCTTGCTAGTTTTTTGGTTTATTTTTGTTCGATTGTTTGTTTATTTGTTTTGGGGGGTCCTTTCTTTCTCTCTTTCTTTCTTTCTTTCTTTCTTTCTTTCTTTCTTTTCTCTCTCTCACTCTTTCACTCTTTACACATTTAAAGACAAAATATTTATTTTTTCTTTCTTCTAATATGATATTAATAGAGTAATAGAAACTGATAACTGTTATGATCAGAATGGCTTGTCATAAGATACAGGATTCTATCTCCTGCATTATCAGGAAACTACTATTTTTCTATCAACCATTACAATTGTATCAATTTTTTCAAACCTTTTCTTGTTTCTTTAAAGACTGGAAAAGACAGGATGCCATCACATTTCAATAATATGATATGTAGAACATCAAGGGATAAATTTATCTTTGTCAGTTGTAATCTATAGCTTGTCATGTTGAATTATTCCTCAGATGATTTTGGCTTAAGTATGACTCCATAATTTTATGACAGAATCTACTTAAGACTGTCAAGGTAAACAGTTTGATAATGAGGCTCTCCACTAGAAAAATGAGTTTATATTACGTTACTGATCATCACGATTACAACCCTGGTAACAGAGTGTTGATTTTACGGTCAGTTGTACAGTATGCCTTTGAGGACCCAGATATATCTGTAGTGTATTATTGACACTTAGGTGCCACACTGATTGTATATCCCTTGTTATTATGAAAGACAAAACCCTCTACAATACGACGCATAAGAAAATTATTATTTTATTTTATCATTTCATTTCATTTCATTTCAGTTTGTCATTCTTTAGTCAAAAATTCATTGTGCTTCCCTTTATCAAAGACATTCAGGGAACCCTAAGGTTAAATCCTAGTGTTTTCAGTACTCTGGAGGACAAAGACGCACCTGATGGTTTATGTAGCCTGACCTCTTGGATTTGTACAGGATAACACCAGCTGTAGCCATCGAGGTGAGAAACTGTTCCGAATCTCCATGGACTACTAGGCAGTAAAAAAACTATCACTTGCTCTTTAAAATTTTCTGATTGTGTTAATTCCTGTGAAAATTATTGGGATTTGCCTGGGGCATGAACTGATTTTGTTAATTTTCGTGAATAATAATTTTAAAAGCTAGTAAGATTATTTTATCTGTGGCTTTATGAATAACTTCAGCTTGCAGATGTCTGTATTCTTTGTAAAAGATGTAATGATAGAGATTTTCACTTTTTTTAATAGAATAAGAAAATATTAAAATATTTTCCTATAGAGGAAGGAAGGCTAAAGATATAAGGAATGTCAAAGAAAAATGTAACTTGCAGGAAAGTATTGTCTGATAATCACAAAACCTTGCTGTTAAGAAGCCGACTTGAGCAAAGAATATGCTAGTCCATGTCCCTTGGATAGTGTGAGTATTTTCATTTCCTGGATACTGAAGGAAAATCACATATACTTGTTCAAATTATGCTTTCATGTGGCAAAGTGAAGTAGATTTTGCCATAAAAACCTTGAAATAAATATGATTTTCGAGTACCATTTTTATTTATCTTCTAGTCAAATTTACTTTCAATTTATATCAGCTTCTGAAATAAATTGGAAATACGGATTTGACCAAACATGTTCTTCTCTGTGAACTAGAAGTGTTTTTGTAGATAGACCAGAATATTGAACCCACCAGGCTGTTTAAAGGTGATATTTCATGTGCTTATAATATACCTCTTTTGGAAAGTGATATCACCTAATTTCCTTTCACTGTAGAAGAATACAAGTAGGAAATTTGGCTTCCAGAAAATCTACAGAAGGAGCATTGTATCCACATAAAGATGTAAAGTAAGTCAATAGTGAATATGACTTGAGAATTACCCAGTAGTCAGTCAAATCAAAAACTACAAAGTCTGAAGAAATTGTGGATGGGAGTACCAGTAAACGGTAATGGACCATGGCCAGGGATATACCACTGTGTTATGTGCAGGCTCATTCCAAAGTACATGGGAGAGAGCTGATGTCTGAGATTAGTAATTCAAAGAAAGCTGGTGGAAGCAATATGCAATGGATATTCTATTCTTATTCTCTAATATCATTCTTTGCAAATAAAACTATATTTGCAATGACAGCTCAGATGCAAAACAGTTTTCCTGTGTAATTAAAACTCAACTGGACAATAAGAGTCCAAGTAACCAAATGAAAAATTGTTAATTTAAATGTAATATAATTTATAAAAATAAATGTCACCTGACAGTTTTAATTGCTTGAGCAACCATTAGACTTGGGACTAGTTTTAAAAAGCATAGGTAGAAAATCTGGTGAAAAGATTAATAAAAGTTCAAAGACTGGATATCAGATTGTAAAAATAGTGAAAAAAAATTAATTGGAAAGTCCAGCACAAAATAATCATAAATTAATGATTAATCGATTATTTCAAGGCATTGAAACAATTTCTTGTTGTGATGTTTGTTTTGGAGTTAAATTTTTATAAATTATTTTAATAGCTCCAAAGTGTAGCATTTTTTTAAAGAGACATGAAAGTGAAAATGATAAAATTGCAGAGTGATGAATCTATCCTTTTATGATTTAGGAACATGTATTTATACAGAATTACATCTGTCCATCCAGCAAGAGTATTAATTAGCAAATTATACTAACTTTTTGAACTCTGAATTTTGAGTGTAGCAGAAAAATTCCCTAAACAAAATACTGTTATATGCAGATTTTATAACTATTAAACATTTATGTCAAATGGATTTCTAAAAATTAAAAATTAACTTCTAGCACTTACAAGTTTATGAATGAAGTCTTTCAGGGAAAAGGTGAATTTTTTTTGCTTCCAAGGGGTAATCTTGAGATAAAAGCAACTTGTAAAATCTCTCTCTCTCTCACAAAAAAAAAAAAAAAAAAAAAAAAAAAAAAAAAAAAAAAAAAGAAAAAAAAAAGAGAAAAAAAACAANAAAAAGAAAAAAAAAAAAAAAAAAAAAAAAAAAAGGTAGAGCAAAGAGCAAAAACACCAGAAACAGTGAAAGGCCAAAAAAAGATTTCAATTCTGAAATTATTTTCCTTTTAGGAATGTGTACTTTTTATGTGGGTATTTATGAGTGAAAGTATCTGCTAATTGGATTTTATCTAGCAAAATGAGTTTTTACATGTATAGACTCTATTATATTAATTAAAAAATCATCTGTCTTGGTGTTATTTTCTATACGTTCATTAGCCATAACAAAGTTGCTGTAAAATCTGCTTTGTCTCCTGTTCCACTTTTAGGAGAAATTAAGTATGTGATACGTGATGCATGTCCTATCAAAAGTACATATCCTTAGTCTATTACCATATAATTTTCTCGCTTTGGCTTTAGAAGAGTTAATGTGATTAGCCAGCCTTAATCCTGTCATTGCTCCTGCTCTTGCAGCTGGCTAACCAGGATATGCCTAAGTGTTGCTTTTTGTCTGTGGCTGTCTCATTATGTGAGAGAATCAATTTGCTGCAACGCAGGTGTTGCGGTGCGGGCCGCTCGGCAACCACACCCTTCCTGTAAGCATCTCCCAGGGGGCTGGGGCAGCGCTCTGCTCGGCCGGGGGAGACCACCACCCTCGCACGCACAGCCGAATAAGGCTGCGGAGGCCAGGAGGGGTTCTTCCCATGTGTTCCCAGTGGGGTTTATTAGCTGCGAGGGTCACCACGGGACCTCCACCCCCACACCCTGAGGGGCAGGAACGAAGAACGGGGGCCTGAGGGTGCACAGGGTTTTTACACAGGGGCTGAAGGGGAGGAGTTTAGGGGTCAAGCCAACGGGTGCAGATGGCAGGCAGGGAGGAGGGTGTAGCCCGGGAATGCAGGCAGGGGAACAAACCAACTGGGGTACTGGGGGCAGAGAAGCATCGGGAAAGTGTCCTTGCAAGGCAAACAGGGGAAGGAACAGCCAACGAGCCAAACACCAGTGGGGTAACGGGGTTCAGAACATGGACATATAAGCCAAACAGGGGGGAGTGTAACTGGAGTAAATTGACGTCTGGGTCCTTGGTCTTCCAGGGGAGAAGCCAAAGCCTAGGGGGCGCCCTTCCAGGCATCCACACACAGGTATTGATATATAATTTTGCAGATCAGTGAACTGAACCACAAAAAGAAGTGACATAATGTACCAAAGGTCAGGTGTGAGTGGCAGTGGCAGAACTGAAAACGCAATTCCAGATTCGAATCCTAAAAACTGAATCACTGTGAGAAAGGTCTTTCCAGTGGAGGAGGGTGTAATAACTTACATGGAATTTATGAAATTTAAAAAAAAAAAAACTGGAAAAGATGCTTGGTTGTCTCAAATCATTCATACTTCCAGTCTCTTCTGTGACATATGGTGGAGCTATTTTATGCCATTTTAAAGTGGACCGAAATAACCATAAATATGTACTCTATTCTATATAAATATTATGTGTGTGTCAGGGTGTGAGTGTATTTGCTGGTACCTATATTTACATCACAGGACTACTGTGTGTATTGCACTTTTCTTTGTCATGGATATATGACTTGGAAGTTACTCAGAAAGGAGGGATGAGTGCTGTATCACAAATAAAAAGAGATATGGTCATTTGAGTGGGGAAGGCACATTATTTGCTGTAACCAAATGGCAATTCAGGTACAGTGAAAAGAAATTTACAGAAGAAAGTTTTAGAACAAGTAGAAAGAATTATCTAAGTATTCAGTCTTGACACAGAAGGTCATGAAAGCACGGAACAGAAATGGTACAGGGAATGTCAATATTTATTTTTGCACTCATGATATTATAAGATGTGAAGGCAGTGACAGGAACAGCACCCTCAAGACAGTTATATGAAGGTTTTGCCTGGTAATAGATTATCTACTCTCACTCTCAGATACTGATACATATGGATACAGAGGTCTATTTTATTTAATTTGTTTCAAGTGTTTGAAGTAGGTAGGTGACATTATTCATTTTTGAGACTGTCCTTGTAGTTCATTGGTACTTACTTTAATATAGTTTGAGAAAGTAATACACTATAAATTCTCTCCAGAATTTAAAAGGCCCACAAAGGTGATATACACTCGCTTTTTTTTTTTCCAATTTTCGGAACAATAGTAGTTTGGCAATGACCCTAGTCTATTTTAGCAGAGAACATTGTAGAATGAATCTTTATGGATTAATATTTGTCTTGTTGTCATGTTTTGAAAAGGGTTCACAGACTGCTATTTAATACCTGCTTTTCTGCTCATATATGGTCTGTGTAGCTAGCTGGACAATTACCTCCAGTCATTGTGCAGATTTAAACGCCTCTCTAAGTGTACTTGTCTCACTCTGCAGGGTGTACTTTAAGACAGATTACCCATACTCCAAGCTCCTTTATTATGACCCTGTTCATATTTAACTTGGCATAATTATAGTTGTGCATGGAAAAACGTATTATGTTAGATATTAGCAAGTTATAAATATTCAGTTAGTTTCTGCAATTGGTTTTCACTCTCTAGGGAAGGAAATAATACTTTTTGTTTTTTCCTCCCACTTTTTATGTTTGTCTGTTCTCAGGACCCCTTCTAATCTAAGACATTACCAATGCCCAGATGCTTGTATCTTGCACACACCTCAGCCTCACTTGATGTCCCTTTCTCCAAAGACATTGCTTATCCATCATCTTCTCTCTTGGATTTCTTCAGTTCATCTGTGTTTCTCTTTCACTTGTATATCTCTCTTCCGAATATATATTCTTATTTGTCCATTTCGCAACAAGCTTCTAGCTCGTGCCTCATTTGATTGACTGACAGCAGGGAGTATGCTTTGCTTTCTGCAATCACTTTTTTCTGGCTCCTTATTTCATTCATTGTCCTGGAGAAGATGGCTCAGATGGCTCCCTTCACTGTACTTTTTATGTGCTCAGCTTGTTCTAGGCCTCTATAAAGCCTTTTTTCTAGAAAGTCATCATCTTTCTGTGTACCTTTCACAAAATTGATTCCAAATTCCTGCAACATTTCATTATCATTGTCTGGAGATTTAATTTCAGTTTTAAATGAGAGACAGCAAGAGATCCACAGCTTTAACTGTAAATAATTGCAGTTCCAGTACATTACATGGTTAAATAAGTATAAATTAATGGATTAATGGTGATCTACACAAGACAGGATTCTGGCCTCTACAAGATGACTTTAAATGAAGTATGCTTAGAAATGTGTAGCTGTAGCTGTGGCAGTGTCCTTTTGCTGAGATTATTTCTCAAATCTCACAATCTGTTCTGAGAGTAAAACATCCCACCATGAGTAAAATTTTCTAGTAGGTAAAATGTTCTGAGTGGATTTAGAGAGAAGGACTTGTGCCAATAAGAATCTTAGACTGTTAGAGTTTCTGTAGATCCTGCAAATGTTACCAGTAATCCCCTAGTCTCTTGCAAAGCCAATATATTTTCCCAAGGTCTGAACATGACCAAGTGCCTAACTAAAGATTATAAATGGCATTGTAATTTCCTTAGACCTTGATCACTATTCACATGGTAATCATCTATTTGCTTTTTATCACTTTCTGCTAACCCTAATTTCCAAGGCTGCATAGGTTTATTTTTTTCACTAGTATGTGCAACTTGCAAGTCCTTGTATGCTCCTTAATGAAAAAGTGGATAATGGATTTTCTCACTCAATGCCATACTCAGTTAATGGGCATGCAATCTCTACAAGTCCATATCCTTTGAATAGTATCATCATCAGCTTACTCCTTTCCAAAACCAATGTTCCTGCTGTTCTTCAGTCTGTAGCTACAGGCAATGAAAAAGGGGGCACATCACCTATTGTGTTTCTCCAGTCTAAATTGTACTTTTGCAATAGTCTTTGGGACTTTGCTGCTATAGAACTTAGAGCAAATCATGGACTCCATGATTAAGCAGCTTCTTTCAAAAACTGGTCTGCTGCAAAGGCCTTTCTCAGATCATTGAGAACTCATTGTGGAAGTTCGCAGCTGGAAATCAGTGTGCACCTGAAATTAGTGTTCATTACGGTGATGGACAGGACAGATGAACTAGATCAAGAAAAGTCATCGAAAGCACTGGGATCCTCCCAGGCTATTCTAGAAAGCTTCATACTTGATTTCTGCTTCCTCACTTTCTTCACTTCTTGTTCTGAAAAAATTTAAAAGTCTTCAGGATTTTGGATGCAGAAGCACTGCATGCTTTTCACAGCCCGGCTAGGGAACATATGTATTGCTATACAGTGGTTCAAAATGTTTGAATGAGATTTGTGTTCAAAAAGAACTTTTCAAGAAAAGTCAGTACAGTCGAAGCACGGTGATGTCAATTGGAATCTGTCTTCTCCCAGAGAAAACATTAGTACAAATTCCATTTATGTTAAGTCTTTTCTCATCTACATTTCCTGGTTTAGGTTCATTCTTGTAACATATACAGTTACCTGCTATTTTCTTTTTGATTCGGTATAGGGAACCCTTTGAATTTCTTGTTCTAGGAAACACTTTCTTCAGTTGTTTTAACATAGAATTTTTTATTTCTTCCATACTGTGTAACACAGAGTAAAAGATTTCATACAGCATTTTAAGTTGGCTTCAATTGAAAACATTAATGTTTCAAGTTTTTTTAGTTCAGTTTTGTTTGTTTGTTTGTTTGGGGTTTTTAATGTGTACTTAATCAGCTCAAGCTTGAAAGTCCTTACTTTATTTATGTGTACTCTATTCTATTTAAATTTCTGTCAGAGGGAACTTTGTGTTTTATACCTGAATTTGGAATTAAGCATCTACCCTGAACATAAATGGGATTTATCCTTCAGGAAGGAAAACATTGAAAACTTAAAGCAAATAAGGAAATTAAATTTTAAACAAAGAAGTGTTGGTGTGAATAAAAAGTATCTTTTCATTCCTTTGATTCCAGTTTGAATCAATTGAACTTACAGCCTTATAGTGTAGATAACATCATATGTATCTTGCAGCTTTTTTTTTTTCAATAGAAGTCACATTTTTCTGCAATTCACTACAGGTGGTGAAGACACATTCAGGAGCTTCTAGATGCATCCTCCTTGTAATGCACCTTATGATGATTTATCCCTTGAAATTTCAGGAAATTTACAGATGCAGAAAATTTACATGAAGATAAACTAAAGATAAGCATCCAGATCTTTGACACTGGTTCAGATTAAGTATTTCATCCTTTAATAGTTTGACTACTGACTATTTCAGTATTTGATAGTCTTTCTTTCATCAACAGTTTCAAACATTCCCTACTTAGTTTTGATAGTGCAACTAATGGGAAGATAAGTTGTCTACCACTGGCAGCCCTCTCTATTTCTGTGTATCTTCCTTAAGTTACCTCTGATACAAGGAGATTGCTGACTACTACTTTGCTAACAAAATAAAGTATTGATTCATATATGGATATTAATCCAAATTATTAATCAGAAAATGCTTGATGCAGTGAAGGAGAAGTGCCACTATTATGACTAGTTTCCTACTTTAGAGCAAACTAAGAAATCATTCTGTTTTCTCTGTAGTTTTGCCGATCCTCTTAATCTCTTTAGATGATAGAGGGGATTAAGGGCTCTGAGCAACTTGACCTAGTGGAAGGTGTCTCTGCCCATGATAGGGGTTTTGAAGTGGATGACCTTCAAGGTCCCTTCCAACCCCAACCATTCCATGACTGTAATAATCTACAAAGAGTTACAGCCTTTTCTTGTGCAGTGATATTAAACCATTCTTAGCAACATTTTCTCATGATTCTGATTAACATTCTATTACTCTGTTCTTCATTAGTTTTCTGAAAATAAATATGAAGAAATCTTTCCTATATCCTTAGGCAAGTAACTTCAGATCATATGTCTAACTGAAGCTAGCATATAGGAATTACTTTTGACATGAATTACTGCTAAAGACTGCCAGTGAAATACATGATAAAATCCAGTATTTTAAATGTGTTATTGACATAATGAAAATAGTTGGGCCTCCTGAAGCTACAACAGAGCCAGCAATATGTGCCTACAGCACAGAAAGACAACCATATCCTGGGCTGCACAAAAAGAAGTGTGGCCAGCCAGTCAAGGAAGTCAACTGTCCCTTTCTACCCTGTTTGGAGAGACCCCACTTGAATCCAGTTCTCAGGCCCCAGTGCAAGAAAGACACAAATGTGTTAGTCTGGGTCCAGAAGAGGGATACAACAATGGTCAGAGTTCTGGAACATCTCTCCCATGAAGAAAATCTGAGAGAATTGAGTTTATTCAGACTGGAGAAGAGAAGACTTCAGGGAGACCTTATTGCAGTTTTTCAATACATAAAGGAGACATGGGAGAAACAAAACTAAACCAAACAAAAAACCACCACAACAAAACGCCATCCAATAAGAAAAAAAAAAGAAAAACTTTTACCAAGGCCTTTAGTGACAGGACAAGGGACAACAGTTTTAAACTGAAAGAGGGCAAATTTAGATTGGAGGTAAAAAAATAAATCTGAGACATTGTGAATGCCACATCATTGCAAGCAGCAAGGCCAGGTTAGATGGAACTTTGAGCAACATGATCTAGCAAAATATATTCCTCCAATGGTGATAATGTTCAGCTAGATTACCTTCAAGTGTCTCCTCCAACCCAAATTATTTTACGATTCCATAAGAAAATGCTTCCCAAGAAGCCTTTTTTTTAATTGTAGACTGAAATATCTGTTTGTAATTACCTCACCTATCATGTTCTGAAAAGTGACCAAAATGTTTGCTTATCTATTCACTAGATTTTATAAAAAAGTATTATCTTCAAAACAAAACAAAACAAACCCAAAAAAAATTCTAGAGAAGCCCTTCATTAGGGCCTTTATTGACTTAGGAAATACCTCCTTTACTCTTGAACTGCAAATCCCTAAAATGGAGGTGGACTTTGACTAATTTACTGTTTGTTGCATCTCTTTTTTATAGTTGCTTCTAGTGAATAGTTATCAATTCCTTTTATCTTCCAATGAAGCATCTCTCAACCATGCTAATGTTAATGGAGATAGAGACGGCTTTCGCTGAACTGCAATGTTGTGATGTCTTTATATCACTAAGAAATATTAACTTAAAATACTTGTCATTCCATAATGCTTGTGTGCAATAGTGGGAAGGTAACTCTAGATTGTCCCTCCAGCTTAGGGTCTGATAGCAATTAGCACAGATGTGCAGAGCATGAAGACAGGCATATCACCTGTAATTGCAGCAGTACCATAATTCAGTTCTCCAGGGACTGCTTCTACATTCCTCACACAACTATGAAAGAAGTTTGGAAAATAATCCTCTACTTTACTGCTTGGCAAGAAGAATTAGAGTTCCTGACTAAAAATAGTATTATTTCTTACGTTCTTAGGTAAGACACACAGTTAGGTCAAAATGTATGCAAAGATCCTTCTTCCTCGCCAAGCAGACATAATGATGTGTTACATTCCCTTTCAGCAAACATAGCAACTTAAATCTCTGCTGTGAGGGATGGGAGGTATAGGAAATTCACTGATTTATTTTGTTTACTGTACTGATCACAAGGCACAACACAGTTCTGTAAGCCAAGTTTTCCAGCCTCTTCCTCCAAGGGTAATGGAAGCTCTGTGGACCATTATTTCTAAAGGCTGTCTTTGTAACAGACAGAGAGAGGGGAAAGCCTCACAATAGAGGGTGAAGAGAGAAGGTATTTATTCTCATAACCAACTACTTGCATCTTTTGAAAGAAAGTGAAGGCAGGTACTTAAGGTTTTTTTGTTTTGATTTGGTTTTATTTTTTTTTTTTTAATCTATGTATAAACTGTCTTTCTGAATCTCTAGGTTTCCAAAAACTTTAATACCATAGTATCATCAAATCACCAAATGGCTTGTGTTGGACTGGACCTCCGTGATCATCTAATATATCTGGATTGTAAGTGCCACACAGCATGTGAATGTCATTAGCTTGTAAATGCCACTAGTTTATGAGCTTGGACTTTTTTATTACTTTTTCTTTTCTCATGAAAGTATCCCCATTCAAATGTTCAGAAGTCTGTAGGCTCCCTTGCACTTTATTATGCAGATATAATCAAAGCCAAGATTTATAACCACAATCCACCACTTCTATACAAGTGAGAATTCTTATTGCAATCACCACTCCATTCACCATGTACAGATATCATAACTTTAATCCAAGTTAATAAAACTTCTCATCTGTAGAATGAGGCTAGTAGACTATTTTCCCATATTAGAGGATTTAAAACAAATGAGAAAATATGCAGAACTGAATCCTCCTGGTAATTTAATCCAACAGAAAGCACTTTCCTGAGGTGTTTTGATGTTCTTCTCAAACCCTGCATTTAGCTATAAATATCACTTTGCATTTTAACAGGACTTCAAAAGCAAATATGAGCAACATAGTCCAAGAAGGGATTCAGGATCCAAGTAATTTATTGGATCTTTCTTTTACTTTTCTTTGTTAAAGAATTCTATAAGAGGGTTTTTAAAGTCAAATACTATTTCATTACCATGTATGTGACATACTAATAGTTAACCAGTTTCTTTTCCTGTGCTGATCTGCATAATTTCTGTGGGCCTTCTGTAATTTTGTCAGGCCATGGAGATTTTGTTTTTAGAGCAAAATAGAGTTATTGTATTTTGAATGGAAACACACTGGAAAAATACTGGGTGAGGTAAACATTGAATAGTATGGAATACTTTGCCCCTACCTGGAGAGTGGAAAAAGATTTTAATCTTTTCAAGAAACACAAGTGTGGTGCTTCTAGGATAAGACCAACATACTGTGTTGGGTTTGCATGGCCCAGGTTTTGGTAGAAGGGAAGGACACAGAGGTGGCTTCTGTGAGAAGCTGCTGGAAGCTTCCACCATGTCCGGCAGAGCCAATCCCTGATGGCTCTGAGGATGGACATGCTGGGCAAGGCTGGGCCAATGGGAGAGGTTGGTAACACCTCTGTGATAATATATTTAAGAAGAAAATCAAAACGCATGTGTGACACAGTTTTAATTCTGGCCAGAGAAAAGGAGGAGGTGGGAACATGAGAGGGAAACAACATGGAGACACCAAGGTCAGTGGAGAAGGAGGTGGTAGGAGGTGCTCCAGGCACCAGAGTTGATACGCCTCTGAAGGCTGTGGTGAAGCAGCTGTGTCCCTGCAGCCCGTGGGGATCCAGGGGGTNAGAGCCACCCGCGGCCCCTGGGGATCCACAGGGGATGCAGAGATCCACCGGCAGCCCCTGGGGATCCACAGGGATGCAGAGATCCACCTGCAGCCCGCAGGGGAGGTGCCCATGCCGGAGCAGGTGGATGCCTGGAGGAGGCTGTGATCCAGTGGGAGACTCGGTGGAGGGAGAGGGCCCTGCTGCCAGGCAGGAGCAGCCTGTCCTTGGAGGACTGCACCTCGTGGGAGAGTAACCCCTGCCACAGCAGTTTTGGGAGGACTGTGTGCCTGTGGGTGGGACTCACATTGCAGCAGTTTTGGGAGGACGGCTGCTCGTAAGAGTGGAACCACATCAGAGAGGTTCACGGAGAACTGTCTCCTTTGGGAAGGAACCCCATGGTGCAGCAGGGGAACCATTCCTCTCCCTGAGCCACGCAGAAGAAAATCTTGTGTGACGAGCTGATCAAACCCCCACGCCCTGTCTCCCTGCGCTGTTGATGGGAAAGAGGGAGGGGCTGAGGGAAAAAAAAAAGGGCCTTTTAAGGGATTATTTTTTTTCTGATTACTCTCCTCTGATTCTGGTAATAATAAACTCACTTTGTATCTCTTGAGTCTGTTTTGCCGTTGGTGTGTTTTTTCCCGTTTCTTAACTTATGAACCCATTGTTAGATATTTCTCTCCTCTGCCCAGCAGTAGCAGGGGTGGGTGAGTGAGCGGCTTTCGTGGGTGCCTCGCATTAGGCCAGCACTAATACCAAATTTGGTAGAAAATCTGCTTGAAGTAATTTCTTCCTTACAGCTTTTAATTCTTGCATGAACAAATGAAACAAGCAAAATATAGCTGTGCTGTTTCTGATGGAGAAACCACAGACCTGATACTTACTGCCTGACTGTGCTGCTGGCCACAGGCTGAAGGCCCTTCAGCTCCTTGCCTTGGTTCCTTCACAGTCATCTGCTGTGCCTATTCCAAATTTTATGCCTTGACACAGTATTGTCTTGGGTTTTGTGTCCCTCTGAAACAAATAATGAGTAAGAACAGTACAGTAAGAGTGGTTGGCAAGAGTGAATTTTTGAAATACATGTAGATGAAAAAGGTGATACTGAGGTAATTACCTAGGTAGTGCCTTTCAAGTGTGTTTTATTCTAGACTACTTTGGACTTTTTTTCTGTAATCATACTAGATTATGTCTTTCTGATGGTTTTATTTCTTCCATTCTGTATTTCTGTGTTGTTTTGTCACCTTAGATAGCTGTCAGACATTTGTTACCATAGTATTGGTGTTTTCCCCTATCTTTATTGTATTTGTCCTCATTGCAGTGGTCATGCTATTACCTGTACTGTGAAGATAAAACACTAATGTAACTCTGTAAGATTGCAGATAGGGTTGATGTTGGAGTGGGAACTGAAACTTATGCTCACACATTCTTCAGTGTTGCATTATTAACTTCATATCATATATATCGATAGGCAACCACTGCTTATCTATCACACATTGGGGGTGTCAGGGCAAGTCACTGGCCTGTTCCTTCTTGGAGAACAGACCCCTCTGCTAACAATCCTGTCTGAGTAAAAGATGTTTCTTCTTCACCCTTGCACTCTCCTTGAGGAGCTGAATGGGGTGGTATTTCATAACATACTTCCTGCAAAAGAAACACAGTGTAAATAAAATGTTCATATTAGGTTTTCAGTAGCATAAAAATTCTCTCCAATTATTTTGAAGAATGAAAGTAATTGCATAAGAAATGGGAACTGAAGATTCAAGACAGCTTGGCTTTCTTTGCCATCTTTGATGATCTGTAAATAGTTTGTCATAAATTACCTAACAACAAGGTTTTTTTGCTTTTACATTCATTAGCAATGTCAACACTGCGCTTCCTCTGGGCTTCAGTTCAGTGAATCACTCTTGCTTAAGGACATTTATGAATGTACGTAATAGCAACTAAAATCAATTGGAACCAAACAAATACTTAACTGGTTTTTCAAAAATAAAGCTTTAATTTATCCTTACAATTGATATACTCTTCCTTTAGAGTTGAAGAAAAAGATTACAGTGCCTCAGTTTCAGCCTCTGTGACTATTGGTGTCTACGTACCCAGTTAAGTAGCGTCACCTTTGAGAAGATTCAGCCAAGGTATTTCAAAGATAGAATTTGGTTGCAAATTCAAGAGCAGAATTAAAATAGAAAATTAAAAGACAAAGAAAATGTTTTATTTGAACCATCACATTTCATTTAAATAATAATTCTCTTCTTGCCTTATTAACATGAAATTTTGTTTGCTTCTGCTTCATTTCACCTTGTGCTATATGTAAGTCTTCTATGAGTTAGACAGAAGCCAGTGTTGCACAAATTCCAAAAAAAGCATGGTGATCTAAGAAAGTGATATAAGGGTGAAAAATTGCAGGATCTGAAGGAAAAAGCTGAGGACTCTAGGAGTGAAAAAGCAACAGTGATTACCAGGGGAATTAGTTTTAGTAGGGTAAATAGGAAAAAAACCAAGTTCTGTGTCCTGCCCACTCTTTAATAAATATTTATACATTTTTTCTCCATTTCCATAGAGATTACATCCAAGTATCCAGATGTAACAGCTGACATTTGGAAGAGCAGTTGTTAGCATCCTTCTATTTACTAATTAATCAGAATTAGTGTCCTTGAGATATTCCAGTGTACAAAAATCATTTTAGGATACATGATCACCTTGAATTCTCTTTATGTGCTTTGTAGATTGTTACTAAAATGGATTGTGATGATCTGTAAAGTTATCTTACTACAGCATTTGTGTTGAACATTTGAAGCAAATATATAATAAATAGTATCCCTCTGTTATGAATTTCTTTTTTTCCTTTAAGTAGGAAGTAAATACTATAAGACTAATTTCATTTTCTTCAGCATGATTGATCCATGATGGCAAAAATACCCAAATATAATTTGGAATATGATCACTCATCTTGCTCCCTGTATAATAAATAGTGCCTTCAGAGCTCTTGGAGTGTACATCGGTCTAGTTAAGCCCTAAACCACCTAGAGTAGACTCATTTACTAGTCTAGCAAAGACTTATTTATTAGTCTACACTAGTGCTTGTGCTGGTATAGTTTATATGAGCTAATTCCACTAAAATAAACTAATTCCTAATCAGATAAACCTTCTGTACCACAGATGGCACAGATTTAACTGTGCTTTGATTTTTAATATAATATATCTGTGTTGCGAAATCCTATATAATCACAATACATTACAAACTATAAGTAACTTTTCAAGGTGTCTAACAAAGGAGGTAGACTCTGTATGTTTGTAGACTTCAGAGTGACATATCTTTGCATTTTCATTTAAAATAAAAAAATAACAATATGAGTTAATAATAAATAATTCAATTCCAGTTACCCTTTTATCTAAGAACGTTCTGTAAGCTTTCTTTTGGTTTTAAGAAACAAGTTCAATTTCCTTTTCACTAAGAAGAGGGGACAGTTGGCTAAAAAACTGTGAGATTATCTCCAATGTAAACAAAACGATTTTCATATTTAAAATCATCTAGAAACCTCAAAGCATAGTCCTTTTGCTCTATTAAACAATGTCAACTTCTTTTGTAACATCTGAGGAATGGAAATTGACGTATTGTGCACTTCTATTTTCTTTCTTATATTCATCTGTATTATTCCTACAGCATTATTCTACTTAGCATTATTCTCCAACATATCTCCTACTTTTCTGTTTTCCACTTAACTGAGTTTCTAAAATTCACTTGCCTTCATCTGTTTTCCAGAGAACTGCATTCTGCTGTATATATGATATAAACCCTCCTCCTGCTTCCTTTAAAAGACTGACTTGTAACTGGGTTGCTTCCACCTTTGGTGATGCCACCTTCTTGTTAAGGTCTCTTCTCATATTCAGGGCTCCCAAATGATTTTCTTTCCCCTTCCTGCTGTTGCTCCTGTTTATCAGAATGTAGTCATTCCTTATTTCTGCTTTAGTGCTTCTCACTAATTAATAATATCATAGGCAAATGGTAGCCAGTACCAATCCACTTAAAAGAATACTAAACACAGTATCAAACAACTCTAAGTTTTTTTCTTATAAGCAGAATTTCTGGTTTGGTTTTAAATATATGCCATATCCCATTAAAAAAATGACAATAGAAAAGAAACAAAACTCTCTCTGTTACTACATAGATTATATTATTTAAAGCCATTAAAGAAATTAATTTTCCAATAGTAATTTTAATTATTCATCTACAGACTTACTTCAGTTTAGGTATCATTATGAGAAAGTCAATATTTAGTGAGTATGTCTATAGACACCACCTATAAATGCACGCAGGACCTAACAGAATGACAAAAAGCTTATTTGGCTGTATTATTCTTTTAAAGGCTTTTATCAGTGTAACAGCTGCACACCATTCACTCACTCATGGAATATGTACTTGATCTTCAATCATGTGAAACATTACCATTACACTCTGTTTCCAAAGGACAAAGTGTCTGCCTCTGAAATCACATATCAGTTGTGTCATGTTGGGAAGCAAACTGTATGTTCACTTGCCGTATTGAAGGTGTTGTGTTAAGACAGTGTGTAAATTCATAGTGTGGGCTTTTTGTTTCAAGTTAAGTCATTCTAATAAAAGAAACACATTATAGCACATTATAGAAAAAAATTGTTCTGCTGAAGTGGTTTAAATCAAATCAGTATCAAAATTATTTGTGTTAACAGCACAGAATTAAGTTGAAGTTAGTGAATTATATTTGGTACCAATAGCAACAACAAAAACATATATCCCACAATACTAAACACTTACAAAAGCTTAGTAAACATCCGCAAAATTCCAGGTACCCTTCTGTAACAAATCCTAAGACAATACAATTCCCACCCACACACATGTGCATGGAGGACAGTGCAGTTGCACGCGCCCATAGCTGCAAACACACTGTCCCCTTTTGGGCTCTGAGCATTGCAAACCTCCTTCCCGGCTGTTGGAGCCCTGCACACACTCAGTCCTCCAGCCTCCTGCTGCAGAACAGGCACTGCAGCCCCACCTGCCCCTGTGCTCCCTGAGAGCCCACTGACTCACACACCTCCTTGGAGTAGGGTCCCTCCTCTGTGTCCTTCCCTAAAATGGCCCAGGGCGGGGTGCGTGTTCCTCACAGCAAGACTGCCGCTCACGGTTATTCTTCTTACACAGCCTTACCACACCAGCTGTATTGGAATAGCAATGTGTTCTTGGATTTGAGGCATAAATATGGAGTTTGTAACTATTCTTTGGCTTTATAGTTGGAGGGTTACCTCATGCAAGATGGAAGAATGTAGTGTGGTGGGAGAATCTGTATATATATATATGTGTATATATATATATATATATATATATATATATCTTCCTCTAAGAAGGTAATGAACTTAATTGGACTTGTTTACTTCTGATTGTTGTCTACTGAAAAACATATATACCTTCCCTGGAAATCCCATTACATTCAGTTACTTTCTAAATAACTTACATATTTATACAGGAATATCACCCTTAAAAAGGAAAATGAGCATTCCAGGGAGACAATGCTAAATAATAATAAGGATAATCTTGCTTGCCAATTTTAACTAGGAGGCTATGTTTAAATTAGTTATTATTATTTTCTGATAATGCCAGTTCACAACAGAAATTCTAATTCACTGATACGGTCTTCTTCAACTTCTTTTGTGAATGCTGAAAAGGTACTCACAATGGCTCTTCAGGTGCAGATAGCAATGAACTTTGATTAATTACTGCTTTTAGCACATTACCATCCCCATTCTTCTCTGAGAGCTCATTTGTTTAAAACTGAAATCTTGAGTTGTTTACAATATGGTTGTTTTGCTTTTAAGACTGCTTTTCTTTTATTCACTATTTTTGCTTCTCTCCCTTCTTCATATTCTTGGGGTTTTGTCCATTATTTGCTCTCTTCATTGCAGGAAAAGATACTTGGCCGGGCTGCTTCCAGCTATAGCTGTAGTTTTGATGCCATTTGCAATCAATCTCACCCTTGTGTTGATTTGTTGAGAATTCATTTTCTTTATAAACAAGCAATTAATTTTACAAGTCCAAATAGAAGTCCATTCAGGAGGATTGAGTGTTTCTGCATGTTCAGCTTTTAATTTCAAATCTTATAAAGTCAGTGTGTATCTGTGTGGGCAAGTTTTAACAGGATAGTCTGTGGTTTATAGTTGTCCTGGTTATTTTAAACTGTCTTTCTTCTCAAGCTCCATGTGTTAGAAGCCAGACAACTTCAGTTTGATTAGTGAGCATATTGTCAATATGTTACAGGCAGAGGGTGGGTTTGGACTTTTTTAGAGAGGTGGGGGTTGTTTGTTTGTTTGTTTGTTTGTTGTTCTAGGAGCTTTTTCTAGAAATACAGGGGCTGTTAAGTTCTGTAAGGTCGTCTGAAAGTAGGGACAGCTTATTCAAAATGGGCAAATTGCTTTCAAACAGCACTTTTCATTTGGATAACATCATATGAATTTGAAGCATTATACTTCTCATTCTGAGATATGCACATATTTTACTTCATTTGGAGTTGGGTAGTGAGGGTACGCATATCTAGATTAAAATTGCTGCGGACTCAAATTAATGGCATGGCTGCACATTTTAGAGGATGATCTCCTCTAAAAAACAATGAGTTAGGGGATTATCTGACCTGCCCCTTTTTATAAACTGGACAATGTCTATTTACAATGACATCTTCTCTGCCTACTTCATTCATTTTTAAATGCCTGTGCCCCAGCTCACCCTCAAGGGAAGAACATCTGGGCATTAAGTAGGGCTTCCTCTCCCCATAGGCACTAGCACCCAATGCTCTATCACAGACTAGGCTCTCAGGGCTTGGTAAGGCAACTTCTGTTTTTAGTATAGTGATAAAGGAGGAAAGATATGTTTAAGTCAAACTTATGTGAGAAGAAACAGAGCTAAGATTCCTATGTAGCAATTCTCTGTCCTTCATTCTGTGCTCAATAAAATGCCTCAAGTATAAAATAGCTTGTTTCCTGAAAGGATACTGTAGTAACAATAGGCATGAAATAAGGACAGTAAGTAAAAATAAATTACTTCTTAATTTGGTGCCTGGTTTCAGCTCGGTTTGCCTGTTGCAGCCTTTTCTACCATCATAATTTTGTATTGACTTTCTCCTCCCAGGAAAAAATCCTGTATGTTTATTGAACATTGTGTGCAGCTTTGGTCACTGCAATATAAAAAAGATATAAAGTCATTAGCGTGAGTCCAAAGGAGGGCAATGAAGATGGTGAAGGGCCTTCAAGGGAAGCCATATGAGGAGCCGCTGAGGTCACTTCAGTCCAGAGGAGACTGAGGGGAGAACTCATTGCTGTTACAAGTTCTTTATGAGGGGAAGAGGAGGGGTAGGTACTGATCTCTTCTCTGTGGTGATATCAAGATCCAATTACTAAGCTTGTTAGAAATGCCTCTGCCCCAATTAAGGTGCAAATGAGACCATATGCCAGTGAGAATAGTATTATTTGATAGTAAATATGGGAGAGAGAAGGAAAAAAATAGGAAATAGGTGAGGGGGA
>WEKY01057056.1:0-33805 GCA_013390045.1 Picathartes gymnocephalus | reverse complement strand
ATGACCTATTTCAAGGTCACTTATGTACTAGTCAAATGTCGTAAAAAGGGTGAATATTGATGAATTCCAGTTTTAAAGGCAGCTTTCCCTTTAATAATGTAATACTGCTCTTACATGCTTTTATATAACACACCAAAGCTTGTCTTCCTTAGATCTTCTTAAGACAGACATTTGTAGCAAAACTTTGGCTTTTTATAATTAATGGAGACAGTAAATTATTAACTTTAGAACTACAACTAAATGTCTTTGCAAATGGTTGTTTGCAGGGAATGTGCAATTTTAATTGTGTTCTGGTTATCTCTGAAGCTGTGGAATTTTAGTTGTGGTGCCTTTATGGAGAAAAAATTGTACTATGTGGGGAAAACAAAAATTTGGAATACTTAAGAGGATTTTAATTAGTAGGAACTAGAAATCAAGCAAGTTGTTTTCATTAGAGTCTATTGTTTAATAACCGTAGTTTAATAACATGGTTTTATCCATGTTAAGGACCCAGAGGTTGTAGATTTCCCTATGCTAAACTAAACAATTCACTGACTGAATTGGAGTAATCTGTAACAAAAGGGTGGACAGCTGGACCTGGGTTCATGTGTAGCACCAATGTATCTCAAAAATAATAATTAAAAAAAAAAAGCAGAAGAATGGAGAATTTGCTTTCGTTAATTTCTCTGAAATGAATAAAGGCATTGAAGACATTTTCAAAATGGTCCCTAAGCTGGTGATTTTATAAGAGCAAATATCTTACTTTTCATATTTCGGTGAAATTTGTTACAGAAATTTTACTTTTCTATCATTATAGGTTTTTTTTAGCAGATGTGATGAATAAGAAACTTATTCTAGATATGTGCATCTATTTCTGTTTTATTAAAATGACCTGCATTTCCTTAGTTTGTTTGCTGTATATCTCAGTGGTCGTTATTAAAATGACCTAATGACCTAATCATTATTATCTCAAAGCTTCAAAATAGAAAAGTCAGAAGAAAATATTAGCTTGATGGAGACTGAAGAGGAAACCATCAAGGATGCTGGCAAAGGAACCCAGTAGTCTTGTCCTCAGCCTACTGTTGTCATGCCATTGTGTCTTGGCAAAGACTTGAGGCTTGTGTTGCATTTTGTCACTAGCTCTCAGCAGACTCAGACATTTCATAGCTGTTTTAGTACTGATACTGATTGAAACAAGAACAGTCACTGGAATAAAAGTTAATATTTAAAAAAAATCATAGAAATAATTATACATATCTCTTGGAAAAGACAGGAGCCAATAGGCTTAATTAAAATAACTATGACTAGGACATAAAGTAGTATGCAGAAATTATTCTTTTTCTTCTTCATTTACAGAAAGGTACTTTTGATTCAAATTATCTAGAGCCTTTTTCTTTTGCTGCAGCCGAACTACAGCAAATAATGCATTATGCCTTACACTTTGTGGGTAGCATGGCACTTCTTAGAAGAAAAGAATGGATATGAAGCTGCTTCTATGGTTTTGACAGATGAATAATATCTTACATTCTAAAAGCTTCATTTTTCATATTTTCAGAACTTATTTGATATTTGCTGTTTAAAAACTATGACTCATGCATTTTAAATAGCTTTGTAGCAACAACACAACCCCACAACCCAGGGTCCCAGCCAAATACCTGTGTTTACTAACACAGTATTCAGCTACTTCAGGTCTTGCTGGTTTCTAAAATACAAACCAAAGTAAGCACTGCTAGAAGACTATGGATCTATATGGAGAGATGCTGTGCAATTCCCAAGCTGATTCCCAAGCAGTGCAGGCCTGGTGCTATTACTATGTTTACTTCCCTAAGACAAACTTTGTGCTGGTAGCCAAGTAAGTTTAGACAGATGCAAAATAAGACTGAAGTTGAGAATAATTCTCTAAGAGAGAAAGTGAAGAAATTGATATTCCCTAATATTTTTCTAGTATTTTCTTAAAAGAAAAAAAATTGCAATATGATATAGATTCACAGGTTTTCCTTGAATTTGATTGAGGAAGATTTTGCAAGATGGATAAAATTGTTCTTCATGATTGAGAAGAACCCAAAATGAAGTAATTCCTTAGAAAAACTATTTACCTTAAATGATTCAGTAGTCAGCCATATTGCAAATGGGAGGCAAACTGTGTATTTTTAGAGAAGGAGGTAGGAGGTAAGCCTTGTTATTATATCTGGTATGTTCCTCATCCCCCAGTTCTAAAATTAAATCCCTGGATGAGATTTAAACTGGATGCCTGAAGCTGACTATAAAGACCAGAATTTCTTAGTCCTTCTGGATGGAATTAATTTCTTCCAAAACTGGTATAATAGAGATGTCTGCATATTGAACTGATCATTGCTTTCTTCTTTTGTAATGAATGCTGAGGTGGGTTTAGGTCTGCCTTCCTTCAGATATGTGAATCAATTGTGCCTTTAAAGTGGCTGTTTTTCTCTCTTCGCTGTGAGACAACTATCTTATGTGTAATGTAATGCAGTCATCTTCTTTTGATTATATGAATTCCCCTCTATAGTGCTTATTGCATTATAAAAAAGGACCCCTTCAAAAAGTAAATTCAAAATTCAGTACATTAGCTCAGAAAGGCTGCTCTGTCCAAGGTCATTGCTGCATGATTTAACTTCTCATTCTATACACTGCCCATTTCACCTAATGAATTATGTTTAGCTGTCCATTAGTCTTGCAGAATACATTGCTCCTCTCCTTTTTTCCCTTTTACATTAAACATCACATTCACAGATAATAAAAATGTCCACAAAAATATATAGCAATAGAAAAATGTTGTATTCATAATGGGGCCAGATATTTTGAGCCTAAATTATCACAGCAGGGTTTTAAAAATGGATGTGATTTCTCTTCATCAAAAGCAGATAAATACAGCCTTACCACAGTTATACACTATAGGTGGGTCCTATTAAAAGGTCAATACTTTCAGACAGTTACTCTTTCCTTGAACAGAGGTAAGCTTGATGTTTCATATTATGGCTTTAGAAATACACTGGGATATTTCAGAGATCAGTGAAATAGCTTAGCAAGTACCACTGTTTCTAGAGTGGCTGATTGGAGTGCTCAGACCATACGTATGATCTTGGACAGTGGATTCCTGTGATATTGCCCCTCCTTTTTACCCGTAATCTACTGTGGTAAGATGAAGTATCTCACAGCAGTGTTTGCATTTTGATCAGAGGAAAATATACATAAACAAGGCACTACAGGGGCAGAAAATTATATATTTTTGTTCCTGAAATTCCCAACTGAATGTCCAGCTAACAGAGATGCAGAATTATATTTTCTCCTGTGTTTAAATATGTACCCCTGTGACTTTTTTCGGTCTTTACACTCCAGCCTTTGCTCTAACCTGATGACTGGATCACATTTGTGGGAAAGGAGAGGCTTGATAGCAAAATATCTTCTGCTGAACACTTTGGAAGAGACCTGTTTTCCTGCTTCTTGGGTAGAGGCAACTCTAGGCTGGTATAGAAATGATAAAAATTGTTCCCTTACTTCTTACCCATCGAGCATTTGCTATCAGTGGCAGTTGCCATTGATGCTGAGATCGCATTGCAGAGTTAAAGGATTTTACTGTCTAAGTTAGATTCTGATCATGCCTTGCTGGGCATGTGTACTTCTGCTTCTAAGCCTTTGAAGGGAAAGTGGGTTATGAGACACTGTTATAGAAACTCAAAATGGCAGCAGTTTTAAGCATGCGCACAAAAAGGGCTCTTAACAGAAATAGCTGAATCTTTCCATAATAATTTTACAGCACTGCTAATATAATGGTTACCAATGTAAACAGTAGGATTTTTCAATTTTTGTCTACCAGTTTTATTTCCTCCTGTATGCTTACTCCATTTTTCTAACAGAAAATCTGGTAAAGTAAGATCACTCTTATTTTCTCATGTATAGCAGGAAAATTCTTTACACATACAAATCTAAGCTCAAAACAAAATAAACTTCTTTTTAACCATAGGGTGTTTATAGTTAAAAGCCAAACCAATCTTGCTCCCAAGTAGTTAATACTAATTCACCTTTCTTTTATTTCTGATAATAACATACATGGATATCTCAGTGATGCTAATCACATTTAGATTATGAATATTAATATTCGGCACTGGCCCTGTGGTTGGACCACATGACTCCAGAGCCATCTAAATGATGATAGTCTATAACTACTACAGGATACTTTGTTAAAACGAAATCATTTTGCTTTTCTGCATTTTTGTGTCTTTCTCTTTTTATTGAATACATGCTTCCCATCCCTTTCCCATAAAGTAGCTGTTTAAACTTGGTAGATGATTGCTTTTATTTCCAAGGAAAATTGCTGACAGCTGTTGCAGAATGATTCATGGTGTCTACATTTAAACAGTGATGCCTAATCATTATAAAATGATCCATCTGGGTTTTGATTCTACAGAGGGGACTTTCTGTGCTATGAAAAGACATGAAGCATGTGATATGGATATTTTAGTATGAGAACATAGCAAGTGCTCTGTCTCATAGCCTACTAGATTCTTGATCTTCCCCTAAGCCTTAAACATCAGCATATAAAACTTACTTTTGAAAACTATAAGTTGCTAATACAAGTGTCCTGTTCTTTATTTAGGGTAAGATTGTGCCTATTGGCATAGCCTTCAGCAAGAGGTGGTTTGTGAACTGCATCATTGTAATGCCAGCCTGGGGAAGTATGGTGACTCAGATTTTCCTCTGAATCACATTTTCTCTTCTGCTTCTTCCTTGCTCTGGGGGAATAGCAATTTACTTCTGGAAATTAGTATCTTTCTGCAGTGGCACAGATGTTCTAGCCAACAAGTCTGGAAAAATACTTCAATCTTTCTGCCATTCCTCCCTAGGTTCCTTCTGCTCACCTGTTTCAAAGGAGATACAGCTAGGTAAATAGTCTGGTTTAATCGTACACACTCAGGCCTAAAATTTGGTTTGCGTAGGGCTCTAATTGCAGGGTTCTTCCATTCTCTCCTGCGTGGGTGCATACTTACAGACTAGACCTTACAGCGAAGACTCCAGATGTGATATGCAGCCTAGAGAAAATAAATAGCATTTTATTTTGGCTCAGTCATTCAACTAAAAGAGGACTGATAATTTGGAAACTTTGTACCAGTCTATGAATTTAACTTTTCTTTATGAAATACCTTATAGTTTTGTATAGGAAACAAATTTAGTCCTAATGTAATCTGAAAGAGAATCTGTCAACCTGTAGAACTGTATCCTCTTGAATCTTGCTGCTTTGAGTGGAAGTTTCTTGACATTTGGTGACATCAACCCATGGAGGCTTGTTCTGCTGTTGCTACATGTGACCATATTAGTACATCGTATGTGGAACTGAATGGGCATCTTGACACTTCTAAAATAATGAGAAGGATGGCAGGATAACTGAATAATTTTTATCAGCACTAATTATGCTACAGAGGAATACTTTTAAAATCTTTTTATATTTTAACATATTTATGTAGGTCAGGTCTAAGTATGATCTACTGTTGCATCGGGGTTTATTCTGATTTGGTACTGCAGTATCAGTCATGCTACTGTGTAGGAGAGTGTTGCTGAATAAAACACACATACACATGCCACTCTATGTCATTATAAGTATACAGTAACAGGTAACACTTCATATATGATTTCTAAACTGCAGAAGCAAAATGTGATGAACATCAAACCAAACAGCATTTTTCCTCCGCTAAAGGAGTGTGGGACATTAATCAGGTACAGCATCTTTAACCAGGGGAGGCACTGCTGGAGCAATGCTCTCCCTGCTTTTCCTTTGTGCTCATTCTCATAGGAGCTGTCATCTTACATTCTTTCTTGTTTTCTCCTTTGAATTTTCATTATATGTATCAAGATTTATGTGTTTGGTATGTGTTTTTTTTATTTTCTTTATTATGCTCTAAAAGCAATTCTGCTGAGCTCTCCAAGCTGCACTCCTTTAGTGGCCAGGAGCAGACCATTTGCAGCATGTGCTTCATTCCCTGGGGCCTCACTGTTATACTGAGTCTGTTCTTTCAATATACCTATTATTGTTCTGTGCTTTTCCTCCCAAAGACCTCTTCTAGAGTGTAGACGTTATTCTGACCATACTGAGCAGTTACTGAGCAGTTACTTTAACAAAACTCTGTACAGCTGCTGTTTACCACAGCTGGTGTCATCATTGCCAAGATACAACTTGTACTCCTGTTATAACGGGGGTGTCCATCACCTTTGCAAGTACCTCAGTCTAGACCTTAATACTTTATTGTATGGTCAACAGTGATCATTAATATTTTTACATTTTGTTCTAATGATGATTGTTTTACTATAGAAAGAAGAGAAAGCATATGAACATTTAGAATAAGCCTTTTTTTAGAAGAACTCCAGGTGGTGTGGAGGGATGAAAAGCTCCTAGAATACACATGCCCTGCTTAGTGTCTCCAGTAACTATAAATGTTAATAAGCATTCAAAGGATAAACAGAATGCTACAATAAATTGTAATGTACTTTCTCATTTGTTTGCCAAATAAACCTAATTCAAACCTTGTTTAAGCAGTGCTACATTTTTCTACTAAGACCTCTTTTTTTCAGTTTAAGGTCATTACCCTACTGGGGTATCAGAAAGAACAGAGAATCTATTGTATTAAGGGAGTTGCTGTGAAAATCTGTGTGCTGATTACAGATATTTTTTTACAATGATGGTTACCCATGAAAGGTTTACATGAAACACCATGCCATATAATATGAGTGCACTGGTAGTAAGACAACTCCTTAAATCTTCCATCCTGGTTAAATCACTTAAAATGTGCTGGGTTTGGTTGGTGGTCTTTTTTTTTTTTCTCTAGTTTATGGCTTTCTGAAAGGGAACGGCTTTTGAAGGTATAATAATCTCTGGAGGGCTCTACCAGCTCAGGAAGTAAAATGATTGACACCCTGTCACAAGGCATCTCCTACTAACATAACCCAAAAAGAAGTATGCCCTTTTTCTGAAATGCCATTGGCCATGCTGATTGCTATGTGATCACTGTTAAGACCTAGCTTCCTATCAGCTAGTTCTTCCCTGACTGTGTAGTCACTTTTTGTATTAGTGCACATGATCTCTCCTTTCTAATATCGCTACTTTGCCAGGTCCTCTCAATTTTGAACACACTGAACTTTGTCAAAATCATTTTGAATTCCGATACTATCTGGCAAAATGCTTTTTACCCCAATAATAATACAAATGCAGTTCCACTGAAGTTGTGTAAATTATTGTTGAAAATACATTGTAGTCCCAGATTTGGGCCTGCACTGAAGATTTTCTCCAAATTTGGTGTCTCCAGATTTCATGACTGACAATTGATAATGGCAGGAATGGTTGTGATTTTTTTTCCCCAAAGTTGTGGTTCTCTGTAGTAGTAGTTACATTCAGGTTATCATTAACAAGATTGCTTATTAAATTTGCAGCAATATCACTGACTGTATTAAAGTCATTCTTATATTTGCTGGCGGCAGGCAATTACATTGGCTTTACTATGCTTGGCAAACTCTTATTGTTTGCTTATAGATTGTCTTATATTCTTTTCATAGCTTTCTTTTTGCTGTGTATTTTGCAATATTTTGACTTTCAAAGCTAGATTAATATGTTTCTATTTCCTCAGCCTTTCCTTATCCCAGTAGATAAAGGAGATGTGTTTGTTATTCTACCTCTTCCTTCTTGTATACTTGCAGGTGATCTCTCTGTTGAGACTGCCTCGGCTAGTTAGGAAAGTTCTCTAGAGTAATTCATTCTCTGAAGCTTTATATGTTCACCTTTTCTACACATTCTTCAGCTTCTTTTCTTTTCCTGGACTACTGTTTAAAATGCATTTTGTTTGGTAGATTTGGTTGATTGTAATTAATTTTTCCATGTATGAAATGTGAAGTAGTGTGGAACACTTTAGCCATCTTGTGTATCATCCATATTTATGGCTCCTGTCCAATTAAATAGTGGTCTCTTCCTTTCTTTTGTCTTCCCATGACTGCTTAATGTATTTGTAGAGTTTCTCCTCATTGCCTTTTGTGTCTCTAGCTAATTGAAAGACGTTTTGCACCCCAGTCTTTTGATTTTTATCCATATGGGGCATGTGAGTTCTCCATTATGCTTATCATTAATTATCTGCTTTTGTTTCCACTTTTATAATTATTCTGTTTCCATTTTCAGATCATTACAAAAAATTACTGATGCAGTTAGAATAGTGTCTTCATATTTTTCCTTCCTACACTTCAAAAGGGGTTTGCTTTTGTATATTCAATGTAGTTCATCTCAGTAGGTAGTAGCTCTCATGTGCTCATTTATCCTTTAGATAATCTTAAGAGACCTTATTGTGGGGTTTTTTTTCCTCTTTTAGTCTGCTTTCTAAGTCAGAACAAGAACTTCGAATCTTTTTTTTTATATAGTAAACCTCGTCATTTCACAATGACTCCATATTAGCTTTGCTGTGCCACTTAATTTCTTTTTAAGTCAAAAATAAACCTACAGTAGCTTGTCCCCAGTAGATTTTTTCACCTCTTGAAACTTATTGAACTTTTGCATTAAAGATTTGAATAATGATGTGTCCTAAAAGAACCCCAAAACTAATCCCCAACCCCCTTCATACTCCTTGGCAATGACTCTGTTTCCTCTTGCTAGATCCACCCTGAGGTACCCAGTAAGTTCATTGGTCTTTCTGAATTTCAGAGTAAGTCTTCTAGATAATATATGCAATATATTCCACACCTTCTTGTATATGCTTGTTAAAAAGAACTTTCACTGTGTCTCTGTGATATCTATGATGTGTATAGATGCTTTTGTGTTTTCCTTATTAGTACTCTAATATCTGATATTTACCAAAAGATTCAGATAAGTCTGTTATTCTCACTATTTCTCACATACCCTTGCTGCAATGTCTAATTTCTACATTTGTATTTAATAAGTGTGTTGAAAGTAGCAGTGGGCTTTTTGCAACCTCTAACTTTACTGTAGTAGAAAAACCTCATTCATCTACAAATCCCAAGTGAAAACTCTTTCTACTTCCCATCAGGTACTATCACTTATCTCTTACCTTATGGAGATTCCTGAAATTCCATTTCCCTTAGAACTGAGATGGATTTTGTGTGGTTGTTGGATTTTACCAGGGCAATGTGCCATTGTTCCTAGGTTTTGAGCTTAATATGCATGTACAGTCAGTTTACCTGTCTGTAAATCTTCCCCTTAAAAGGTATGTGTGTGTAAATCCTGAGCTATTGCACATCAGACAAGATAATGACATGAGGAGCTGCAGAGTGCTTGTAGCCAAATGGGAACAGTGCACATGACCTACCCTGTCCTTTGGTGACATTCATAAGATGGCCACGTAAGAAACAGCAGGACACTATGGATAAAGGAAGGGAACCAACAGTTGCACAAAACAGGGGACCAAGGCACAAAGTACCAGGACAACTGTATCAGAGTCACCAAGAAAGGGTATAAAGTCAGGAAAACCAGAGCCAGTGAGGTAAGGGTAAATTATTACAGTGGGCAGTGGGCAGTTTATTTAGGAGGGGTTCAGGATGGTAAACAGGAAGAGGGGGAAAATGAAGTATAAGATGAAGCAAGTCATCTGCTTGTAGCTTTTTGAGAATACCTGTTGATCAGCTTGTTCATGATCAGTGCACTCTGGCAGGACAGCATAGCTGTTGCAGCTGTGTCTGCAAGGCTTCAGTGCTTGAGGGAACTGGGATGCTCTCCGTAACAACAGTGATGGAACTCCCAGAAGAATGGACTGAACTTCTTAACAAAACTCTTTTAAACTCACTGAGCTCAAAGATCTGAAGATTTTTATAACTGCAGGGAGAGACACACAAATTCAATCACACTGACAGAAAAACTTCAGTCTTGGCTCCAAAGTCAGCTGCATAAGCAATGGGTGTGTGCCCATGGGCCAGTCAGTGCACAGCCCTGGCACACAGCTGGGCAGAAGCTACTAAGAAGCCTGTGAGGAAGACTGGGATGAGTTTAGGGAAATATAGGTAAGAGAGGAATGGAAGAAAACTGGAATTACTACATGAGGGACTGCGTGCACCCGGAGAACCTAGAATACAGTAAAAGATATGTTAGGAGTCAGAACATAATTGAAAACAAGCAACAAAAAAACCCCAACCAGCCAACCCACCAACCAACCAACCAACCAAAAACACAAAAGAGAAATGCATTTGTAGCCCCTGCTTATGAAACAATGTATTTCAAATCCCCATGGATTTCCTCTGACACGTTTTTGGATGAAGACGAATTATTTATTTGGCTTCCTTTTTCCGCAGTGAATCATCCTAATCTTTCAGGAAAGTAGTCATCACAAACTTTAGACTTTATCTTTGATAAAAATACCATTTTCCCCCTTACTTTTCTTTCAAAGTTTATCTGCAAATTATTTCTATTGTTCTGGCTTTGCACTGATAAAATAACACTCTTACTCTCACAGAACTAACATCATCTTCAAATTATCTCCTTTGTTCTGATGTCTTTTCCATATAATGTTCACCGACTTCACTTATGACAGGCAATCTTTGTGTCATTCATTTGGGCAAAGAATGTAGTATGCGTATATCACAGCTCTAAAGCTCTTATTGTGCAGATCCCAGAGGAAACTTTCTACTGTCCTCTAGTGTGCTATGTTCACAAAAATAAAAACAATTAGCTAAATAAAATTTTCTTGTCTAATCAAACATGTACAACTCAACATTCAAACTGTCTTATAAATGTAGGTAATTTGGTTAAAATTCAGAGGTTTCTTGTCATGGAAATCTCAGTTTTTGTCTTCATAATTACTTGCTGCCATAAGATAAAGTACTGGTGACCCCATCTACACCAGACAAATAAGGAGTTAGGAGCCAGAGGCTTTAGTTTGCAAGGTTTTGACACGGCTGCAGTTATGAATGATACCTCGGCCCAACCTGCTAGCCTTGGTAGCCTTTTCAGCTGCATCTCTTTTCTCTTGTGACCTCAGGTCCTGCAAAAGCCAGTTTGTTTTCAATTTGTGTCCCTCAGTTCAGAAAGACTAGAAGACTGAAGAAGTTCAAAGCCTTAATGTACTGCCCAAGCAATTTGACACATTAGGGCACATTAAATTGACTTCAAATCATTCTCTTTAAGCTTTTATAAAAACATACTAAACATCCCTTCTCATACACCACTGTAGTTGCTTTTCTCTTAACCCCTTAAAGACTGCTTTATCTGTTTGTCTCAACAATGATCAGATGGATAAATCAATGATAATATCCCAAGTAACTGTAGGTATTCAAGTAATTCTCCTTGTTTTCTTTGTAATTTGATAAAGAAAATTCCACTGTTACATGTATAAATTGCTGAAATGTTTTAGTGAAGTTGAAAAATAAAAGATAGGACATCATTAAATAAAAGATAGGACACAGTTTATCTTAAACAAAGTTGCCTTTTTAGTGCACAGTAACTATTTTTTACTTTTTCTTTGCTATCTCAGAGTGCACTACAGTTAAGCACAACAGTTCCATATACCATTGCCTTTTCAGTGAACAAAAATGGATTTGATATTTTCACATGTGTGGTTTCTCCTATCTTTATTAACATCTCCTTTTTGCCTGTTAACTTCCTATGATATATGGTAAAATCTATGAGAAAAATTAGGTGTTATATTGCAAATAAAATAGCTGAATGTTTATGTCAGCCTTTATGTGGAAAGGCTAGTATAGATTTGCTTGCAACACTTGTACCATAAACATCATGTTACATTTTTTTGTAGGTGATATTTGCAAAAAAACCCCCACTTTAAAATTATTTGTAACATATTGATTAAGCTTATTAGGATTTTTTTTTTAATATTCCTTTGACCTTATAACTGAAATTGCTGAGATCTGATTTAAAATTGTGTAAACTGGAATTCTATATAGCAGCAGAAAAAAATCTCAATTTCAAGTGCAGTTTGTGAGACATATGCTGGGATCCTCTGAGGAATGTTCACTTCCCAGTAACATGAAGTACCATTTGCTATCTCAGTGGGAATTGCCAGATATTGAATGTCAGGCCTGCCACTGGTTCATTTGTAGATTTTGGACCTTAGGATTTTGTCATATGGGGGACGAATGAAAGTGAAAGAATGGCAGGAAAATGCACTTACAGGAAGGAAAAATATATTTCTCTGGAGATGCCAGTGTATTTTTAATTGCAGCTGTTAAAAGCACTTGTCTGGCATGATAGGTTTGGCATGATGCCTTGTTGATTGTACTATATCCTCTGTGACCTGAGATAGACAGTGGTGGCTGCTGTCACAATCTTTTCAATCTTCATGCCCTCCAAGCTTCAGTGACTCAATTGCTTTGTGTAGCTCCTTGCCACCTCTATAAATAGATCGGCAACAAAAGGAAGGCTGAGGAGAATTTCCATCCTTTACTTCTTGCAGGGGAAAACAGTGACAAAGGGTGAGGAAAAGTCTGAGGCACTTAATGCTTTCTTTGCCTCAGTCTTGAACAGTAAGACCAATTGGTCTCTGGGTACTAGCCCCCTGAGCTGGAAGACAGGGACAGGGAGCAGAATCAAGACACCATATTCCATGGGGAAATGGCTAGTGAGCTGCTACATCACCTCAACACACACAAATCTGTGGAGCTGGATGGGATCCACCCCAGAGTACTGAGGGAGCTGACAGAACAACTCACAGAGCAACTTTCAATCATTTACCAGCAGCTCTGGCAAACAAGGGAGGCCCCTGTTGACTGGGTTTGCAAATGTGACAGTGATCCATAAGAAGGGTTGGAAGGAGAATCTGAGGACATACAGGCTTACCTTGGTTCTGGGTAAGGTCATGGAGCAGATCATCTTGAGACTGGACTTTAGGAAAGCCTTTGATCCCACTTCTTACAGTATTCTGGAGAAACTGGCTACTTGAACAGGTGCACTGTTCGACAGGTAAAAGAAAACGAGAAGGTGACTGAGCCCAGAGAGTGGTGGTGGAGTTACATCCAGCTGGCAATGGTCATGAATGGTGTTCCCCGGGACTCAGTGTTGGGGGCAGTCCTGTTTAATGTCTCTACCAGTGATCCAGACGAGCGGATCAGGTGTGCCCTCAGTCAGTTTGCAGATGACACCAAGCTGGGTGGGAGTTGATCTGGAGAGTAGGGAGGCTCTGCTGGGGGATCTGGGCAGGCTGGATTAATGGGCTGAGGCCAGTTGTATGAGGTCCAACAAAGCAAAATGCCATGTCCTGCCCTTGGGTCGCAACAACCCCATGCAGAGCTACAGGCTGGTGACAGAGTGGCTGGAAAGCTGTCCCATGGAAAAGAACCTGGAGGTGCTGATGACAGTGAATGAACATGAGCCAGCAGTGTGCCCAGGTGGCCAAGAAGGCCAATGGCATCCTGGCCTGTGTCAGCAACAGCGTGGCCAGCAGGACCAGGGCAGTGATTTTCCCCCTGTACGCAGGACTGGTGAGGCTGCACCTGGAATCCTGTGTTCAGTTTTGGGCCCCTTACTACAAGAAAGACACTGAGATGCTGGAGCAAGTCCAGAGAAGGGCAATGGAGTTATTGAAGAGTCTGAAGCACAAGTCTGATGGGATCTGGGATTACTTAGCCCAGAATAAATGGAGCTCAGAGAGAACATTACTGCTCTCTACAGCTACCTGAATGGAGTGACGTGGGGGTAAGTTTCTTCTTCCAAGTAGCAAGCAATAGGACAAAAGGAAATGGCCTAAGTTGCACCAGGAGAGGTTTATATTGGGCATTAGGAAAAATTCTTTCACCTAAATGGTCTTCAAGCATTTGAAGAGGCTTCCCAGAGAAGTGGTGGAGTCACCATCCCCGGAGGTATTTAAAAGATGTGTATATGTGTCACTTAGAGAAATGGCTAGGGACTTAGCAGTGTTAGTTTAACTGTTGAGATCCGTGATCTTAAAGGTCATTTCCAACTTAAGTGATTCTAGGATTGTGTGATGGGAGGCAAGCATATCTCAGAATAATTTCTGTATGGAAGCACTGAACTCAATTACCAGCATGTGTGTACTTGCAGTCTTGAACCTTATAACGAGAGACAGATTGTGTAGTGCTGGGTTAATGGTTGGAGTCGATAATCTGAGAGATGTTTTCCAACATAAGTGATTCTATGATTGTGTGATTTTGTGTGCACAGTGCATGCACTGAAAAGCAGAAATTTGCCTTGCCTATGCTGTCATCTCTAGGTGTTTCAATAACTACCTTCTTACTCTAGATAGCATGAACAGTGAATTGAAGATCATTACATGAATACTTTACTTCAGGTGAGGGGAAAGTGAGTACATTATATTACAGTTGAAATATTTTGCATGGATAGATGTTTTGTCCAGTATTGCCCTCGTAACTAGTAGGAATCAAAGGTATGGGTTATGAAACTTACACAACTGCACCTGTTAATCTTCCTAGAAAGCATAATATAATTTAATGACCATTCCCTATGCCATTTTAACAAAATTTGAATATTGTGGTTCCTGTTTTATAAAAGACTTCTTTATTCCTCAGCTACTGAAATCTAATATATTAAAACAGTTTCAGATTCTTTGTACCAGTATGGTTTTAATTTTTATAATAATAGATTAAACAAATAAATTTGGTAAGATTACTCTTGTAGGAGAGTGTGATTTTTCAGCAAATAGGATTGTGAAGCTAATTTTTGGAACTTGTCCTCCTGACCACAGAACATCAGCTTTCTTCATGCCCCTTCAGAAAAGCAAGCATGGCAATAAAGACAGAGGCAAGGTAGGTAGAGTGAGACCTAGCCTGTATTCAAGCAGTAAGAAGTCGTTTTGCAGCTTTAATAATGAGCATTAATACAATTATTAATCATTATTACTTTGCTCCCCTGGGCAAAGTTATGGGTTGGAAGAGCATTTGTTTCTTACGCCTTTGATGGTGTTTTTTATTTTATTCAGTCTATAAATTTATAAATGAGTAGCCACAACTGATAACAGGAAGCTAAGGGAGGAATTTTGCTTTCCAATATTCCCCTTAAGATGTTGTCACACCCTACCTAGCCCATGTACAGGTTTTCAGTGAAGTATATCACTTACTGAGAGATTCTATTTTTTTTTGTCCTCTATGAAAGTGTGTGTTAGGGCATTCTGACCCATAAGTATAAGAACACAACATTTGTATCCCCCAATGGCTACTTGTTCACATTCAGAAAAATCACAGTCCTTTCTCTAACTACTTGTTGTACAGTAAACTGCCAACATAAAAAAATAAAAACGCTTGATGGTACCCACTGGAGACAAAACAGTGGAAGCACTTATAGGAACTTTTGAACACAAGTCATTGTTTTATGATTAGATTTTAAATGCACCAGAATTTTGTAAACCATACCTAATGCTTCACACACAGTGCTCTTTCCTCCAGCTTCTGAGAGAAAGGAAAATGTAGCCACTTTTTAATGTGAACCTTTTATGGTAAGCCAGCCTGGCTGGATGCTGTTTTGTGAGGGAAAGACTTACAGCTTAGAATGACTAGCAGAAAAATAGCCAGCATTGATTATCCAGACTAAAGGCCAAAGGGGGAGACATAACAGGTTGCAGCAGCCTTTTGCAGTTTATTTTTTTTTTATTAAAGTGGAACAAGTCCATTTCCTGCTTCTCATTTTCTACCTGAGAAAGTTCTTTGCAAAAGTAACAGGAGAAGCTTTTAACAGAAACAGTAATAAAATTATCACTAATATTTAGGAACCTTCTTATTGAATGGTAAAAACATGCATTGGCTTTAATAATATTTAACATGTTGCAGGTTTCATTGTGCCTGTTACATACACTTTTATTAAAAGTTTATTTCTGTGAATGTTTATTATATATTCCATGACGGGAGAAAAATCTCTTGCAAAATAAAAGACTACCAGATTTTGAATTTGTTGACTGTTACATAATGAAAAGGAATATGCTTTCTGTATCAGGCTGGATCAGCCATGTTTCAGAGTTGTGCTGTGCTGGAATGCTTTTCTCTGATAGACACTGAACTGCACCACTGGTATGGTTTGAATAACTTTAGAGAGTCCTTCCTTGTGTCCATGCTCCTTTTATGGAACAGGTTTCCTGAATGGGACTTTTTCCCATGGTATACATGTCTTATCAGAGAACCATAGAATGGTTTGTGTTGGAAGGGACCTTAGAGATCATCTAGTTCTAGATCCCATGGGCAGGGACACCTTCCATGAGACCAGGTTACCCAGACCCCCATCCAGGCTGGCCTTGAACACTTCCAGGAATGGGACATCCACAGCTTCTCTGTTTCAGTGCCTTACCAATCTCATAGTGAAAAGCTTGTTCCTAATATCTAATCTAAACCTACTCTCTTTCAAGGGTAGATTTTTCAAGCTGTCTCTTTTCCAGGCTGAACAATCCCAACTCTCCCAGCTTGTCTTTATAGGAGAGGTGCACCAAACCTCTGATCATCTCTGTGGCCCCCTCTTGCTCCACAGGTCCTGTCTTTCCTATGTTAGGTGCCCCGGAGCTGGACACAGTTCTTCACGTAGGGTCTCATGAGAGTGGAGTAGAGGAAGAGAATCACCTCCTCTGACCTACTGGCCACGATTCTTTTGAAGCAATCCAGGATACAGTTAGCTTTTGGGGCTGCAAGTGGACATTGCTAGATCATGTTGAACTTCTTGTCCACCAGCTAGCCTTTCCTCAAGGTTAGTCTCAATCCATTCTCTACCCCACCTGCATTTGGAATTCCTACCCCAAATCCCACCTGTGCTTGGGATTGCCCTGACCCAACTTGGCCTTCTTGATCTTTATGAGGTTCACATAGGCTCAACTCTCAAGTCTGTGAAGGTTTCTCTGGATGACATTCCTTCCCCTCAGTGTGTCAATTGCACCACACCCCATGTGTTTAGTGTTACTCACAAACTTCACAGATTTCACTGAATCTTCCAAGTTGGAAGGGACCCACAAGGATCATTGAGTTCAACTCTTACGTGAATAGTTCACACAGGGATCTAATTGCGACCTTGGTATTAGCCCCATTCTCTAACCAGTTTAGCTAATCTCAGGGTCCAGACTTGCTAGAGTGCATTGAATTTCACTGTCCACATCCCAAGAAAGATACTAAATGTCACCAGTCCCAATGCCAACTCCTGAAGAATATCACTTGTCACTGGTTTACACTTGAACATCAAGCCATTGACCATATCTCCTTGAGTGTAACAATCCAGCCAATTCCCTAGGGGCCCTAAATGAAGCAGACTTACTGGGCAAAATGGCTGGATTATGGTTTCTCAGGAACCGTGAACTACCACTGGTTAGAAGTTATGATTTGTGAACTAACCTACTTTGTAAGTGATACTAAGTACGTAGCATATCAATGAATTAGAATGTTAGTTTAAAAGTAGTCTTAATTTGAACAGTACACACGCTATTTTTGCTCAAAGATAAATGGTAATATGATTCTTTGTGAGTATATGAGTCCAGAAGCATCCTGGGGATGAAATCTGTGTCAGCGGCAGTTTTGTTCCCATTGCTCCTGTGAAGTACTAATCAGATGATTGACAATAACAGAAGCAAAGTACCACTCTACTCAGTACAGTTAAATTTATGGTTATATTGTTATAGGAAGATAAAACTGCATGTTTCCCGCCTACCAGGTAGAAAAGAGGAAGCAGGTAAAAAATGTACAGCAAAAGTCTTATTCTTTCTTGTAAATATGGATTGAAAGTACTGCGAAGGACAGTCAAGTTTTAGGGAAATGTTCTAAGAACAGTAATTTAGAGATTCTTTGTTCAGTCAAAAGATTTACTGTGCTTTTTCTATGCTGGTTAAAAAGTACTTTGAGATCACTAATTCTCTGCAAGCTTAAGGGACACAATCAAAGAAAACTTTTATGTGTTCTATGTTTTGATCAAACTGTAACTAATACCTGGTATAGATCAGCCATTATAAAATAAAATATTGTATTTTATGATTTGTAATTTACTAGTTCAAAATTAGTTTTATACTGAACATTTCAATGGCACATTGTATTTGGAAAGCAACCAAGTTGTTTGATTAATGCTGGAACTAATGAAACGATCTTATGGATTCATGACCTATGTTCCTATGCTGCAGTAGCCTGGTCCTTTCCTCTTGTTCTTTATAAATAACCTTCCTCCCACCCCAAGTAATATCTTTACTTCCTCAATAACATCTGCTAGGCTCTCCTATTCACAGCATGTTTGGCTCTCTCCCATGTTCCCTAAATCCCAGCTGCTGGGGAAGGAGCAGCTTGTATAAGAGCTGATTTCAACATAATACGTGTGCTGATTGAGAGATTGAACAAATCTGATTGTTGCTGAGCTTGTATGGCTGCCTTTCCAAAGGGGGTCTTATGTTGGGTTTCTGTTTCCTCTTTCCAAATGCCAATATTCTCAAATCTCTTAGCAACTTGTCTTCTAGGTGCCAAGCTCCCTGTTGAAATGCAGAAGAGTGGGCAAAGGTGGTGGGAATAGTGCATAGAAGAGTAAGAGAACTGCCAAAGGGATGGACAGTCAGATATATTTAATCTCCTTATCAGAGCAAAATATAAAAGGAGGATCAAGTGGCAAGAAGGGAGCAGCTTACATGTGTGTGTCCTGATCCACAAATGGAGTCCAAATTAGTAGCACTGACACTGCCCTAAGAGCCTTCCCAGTATTTCTTGATTTTCTCTAAAGTAGCACCATTCCTTCCAGACCCTCTGGAGCTACCTACAATACACCCCTCACTGATCGCCCCAGTATCTTCCCCTACCAATGACCCATAGTCACATATCTTCTCTCCCATAGTTACCATGCTCCCTCCAAGCCTTACCCCCAGCCTTGGTCCTCGTTTCTACCCCAGAATCCCTCTTCCCAATCCTCTGGTCCCAGCCCTTTCCACCTCCACTTCTCCTGTGGGTCACACCTAAGCTCAGTGCCCCATATGCATCTTCTACCTATTTTCTCAGCCAGGTCCAGGTACTTTGATTTACGTGGATAGGTCTGAGTGATGGATTGCCTTTACCTTCAGGATTTGTTCCCAATAGTCACTTGGACCAACTTGTTGTTGGTTACTCTGACAGCTAAGCACATCCATTCCTTTGGGCTCCTTGCTTGCTGTGTTGGTTTGGCACAGCCTCATTTTTGGTAGCAGGAGAGCCATGGAAGTGGCTTCTGTGAGAAGCTGCTGGAAGCTTTCACCATGTTCAGCAGTCCTGATGGCTCTGAAGATGGACATGGTGCTGGCCAGAACTGGGCCAATTAGAGATGTTGGTAATGCCTCTGTGATTACATATTTAAGAAGAAAATGGGGGCACAGTTTGTTTCCTTACCAGAGAAGAGGAGGAGGTGAGAAGGTGTGTGGGAAAAAACATGGTGACACCAAGGTCAGTGCAGAAGGAGGGGCAGGAGGTGCTCCAGGCTCCAGAGCCAAGATTCCTCTGCAGGCCATGGTGAGGGCTGTGGTGAAACAGCTGTGCCCCTGCAGCCCCTGGGGATCCACGGGGGATGCAGAGATCCACCCGCAGCCCGTGGGGATCCACGGGGGATGCAGAGATCCACCCGCAGCCCCTGGGGATCCACGGGGGATGCAGAGATCCACCCGCAGCCCCTGGGGATCCACGGGGGATGCAGAGATCCACCCGCAGCCCCTGGGGATCCACGGGGGATGCAGAGATCCACCCGCAGCCCCTGGGGATCCACGGGGGATGCAGAGATCCACCCGCAGCCCCTGGGGATCCACGGGGGATGCAGAGATCCACCCGCAGCCCCTGGGGATCCACGGGGGATGCAGAGATCCACCCGCAGCCCCTGGGGATCCACGGGGGATGCAGAGATCCACCCGCAGCCCCTGGGGATCCACGGGGGATGCAGAGATCCACCCGCAGCCCCTGGGGATCCACGGGGGATGCAGAGATCCACCCGCAGCCCCTGGGGATCCACGGGGGATGCAGAGATCCACCCGCAGCCCCTGGGGATCCACGGGGGATGCAGAGATCCACCCGCAGCCCCTGGGGATCCACGGGGGATGCAGAGATCCACCCGCAGCCCCTGGGGATCCACGGGGGATGCAGAGATCCACCCGCAGCCCCTGGGGATCCACGGGGGATGCAGAGATCCACCCGCAGCCCCTGGGGATCCACGGGGGATGCAGAGATCCACCCGCAGCCCCTGGGGATCCACGGGGGATGCAGAGATCCACTCGCAGCCCCTGGGGATCCACGGGGGATGCAAAGATCCACTCGCAGCCCCTGGAGGAGGTGCCCATGCTGGAGCGGGTGGATGCCTGGAGGAGGCTGTGATCCAGTGGGAGATCCATGGAGAGAGGGCCCTGCTTCCAGCCTGGAGCAGCCTGTCCTTGGAGGACTGCACCCTGTGGAAGAGTGACCCACGCCACAGCAGTTTTGGCAGGACTCCTGCTCATGAGAGTGGACCCACACAGGAGAAGTTTACAGAAAACTGTCTCCCGTGGGAGGGGCCCCAGGGTGCAGCAGGGGAAGGACTCCTCTCCCTGAGCAATGAAAGAAAATCTCAGGTGACAAACTGAGCAAACCCCCATGGCCTGTCTCCCTGCTCTCTTGGGAAGGAGGGAGGGCCTGGGGGAAAAAAGGTGTTTTTAAGGGCTTGTTTTACTTCTCATTATCCTCCTCTGTCTCTGTTAGTAGTAAATTCACTTTCTACCTCTAAGCTGAGCCTGTTTTGCCCTTGGAGTGTTTTCTCCTGGTCCTTATCTCAACTCACGAACTCTTCGTTAATTTTTCTCTCCTCTGCCCAGCTGTGGCAGGGGACAGTGAGCAAGTGGCTTTCATGGGTGCCTGGTGTAGGGCCAGTGTCAAACCACGACACTTGCTAACATAGATATCAATGTCGGAGGTGATTTTTGCAAGCACAGAGACCAGTTCAGAGAGCAGAAATTTGGACTGGAATAGAAGTGAGTAATTGAGCTGATAGGGCTTCTGTGGTGATCAAGAAAGAGGCGTGCTTACTTTACAAGAGAAAATATTATGGGTTGACAAGTTTTACACACCAAGGGGAAGGCCAAGAAAGGATATGATTGCTCTCTATAAATATTTCAAGAAGGTAAACAGCAGGAATAAAGATAAGTGTTATAGTCTAAATTATATTGCCAGCAGAAGGATAAACTGGCCATGAATTAATGTCAGTTTCAATTTAGTAGGATGGTTTTAATCCTCCAAGACTGAGGCTCCTGAAACAGTGTTGTAAGAGCAACAAAAATATCCTACCTAGGTTTGGGTGAAATTTATCACATCATGAATGAGACTGGGAGAGGCTCACTCTCAACAGCACTGGATGTCTGGTGCTTGGGCAGTACCACTAGCACACCAATTTTTGTCAGTAATGCATTGCCTTGCTGCTCTGGCTGCCATGCTTGCCAGAGCCAGATGAAATATAGGTGGTTTTTAATAAATGCCTGGAACACTAATAATACTGCTTTACTTGTGGTATATCTATTTATTAATATAACCTGCTATCATCTTTGCCTTCTTTTGCAGCAGCTGTGAAATGATTTGATGGTTTTAATTATTTTTCATAATGGCCCCCAAATTCCTCTCTGGATTAGCTTCCTAGATGAGATTTCCATTTAGTATATATTCTCTGACTTGGTGTTTGGTTTCCCTGCTAATTATCTCACTTTTTTTTTCTGTGTTAAGCTGCATTTGCCATCTGCTTATCCAGTCAAAAAATAATGGAAAACCTTCTGAATCCAATTGCATTCTCCTAATTACTGGTTCTGTCTCTAGTTGTGTTATTACCCGCAGATTGGAAGATCTTGTGCCAAAGAATTAATAAAAAACCTGAGATTCCTTTGATTTTGGCTGAGCCATGCTGATACATACCAAGATCCTGATCTTTCACTTCCTAGTATTCTAAGTTCCCCATCTTTCAAAATATAAACATCTGAGTCCCACTTCTCTCAATTTTCGTATACAGTATTGATGCTGCATTTCCCACTCTTAGACCAAGCTCCCAGTGTCAATGAGTATTTCATTTAGCTATATTCAGGAAGTACTCTCTCCAGGGAATTCACATGAAGTTAGTAGCACTTCCAACAAGCTTCAGTGTTTCAATAAACATGAACTGAACATTTATTTGTGGCTATGCATATATGAACATTTGCAGATGTTTGGCAGTATCAATGCTTACAGCATTAAAAAAAAAAAACCAAACTGACAACATGTTAAGTTCTCATGTGTATCTTTTCTTCTTTGTCTGTATCTATTGTTCGGTTTTCAGCTTCTCAGTGTTTCTGTATGCCTTTTTGGTGTAGATACTTTTTAAGCCTTGCATTTGGATTCTGTGATGCTGTTACCACCTGATACTTGTTACCTTACTGTACTGGGTTGACCTTGACTGGATTCCAGGCTCCCGTCAAAGCCTGTCTATCACTTCCCTCTGCTGCTGGACGGGGAGAGAAAATATAACAAAGGGTTCGTGAATTGAGATAAGGACACAGGGAGATCACTCACCAAATATTGCCATGGGTTAAACAGGTTAGAATTAGAGATATTAATTAAATTTATTACTAACAAAGAGCAGGATAATGAAGTAAAATAAAACCTTAAAAACACCTCCCTTCCCCTGCTCCCTCCCTCCCTCCTTCCCAGCTCTACCTCCTCCCCCAGCAGTGCAGGGAGACAGGGAATGGAGTTACGATCAGTTCATGGTCACAGGTTGTTTCTGCCACCGCTCAGGGAGAGGAGTCCTTCGCCTGCTCCAGTGTGGGCTCCCTTCCACAAGAGGCAGTTCTCCATGAACTTCTCCAACATGAGTCCCTCCCACGGGCAACAGTCCCCCTCAAACTGCTGCAGTCTGGGTCACTCTTATACGGGATGCAGCTCTTCAAGGACAGGCTGCTCCTCTGTGGGCTCCTCTCTCCACGGGCCTCCCACAGGGTCACAGCTTCCTCTCAGGCTCTACCTGCTCCAGTGTGGGTCTCCTCCATAGGCTGCAGGTGGATCTTTGCATCCCCATGGACCTCCATGCGCTGCAGGGGCACAGCTGCCTCACCGTGGTCTTCATCACGGGCTGCAGGGGAATCTCAGCTCCAAGCACCTGGAGCACCTCCTGCCCCTCCTTCTGCACTGGCCTTGGTGTCTGCAGAGTTGTTCCTCTCATGTTCTCACCCAGCCCTTTTCTGGCCAAAATTACACCTGCACAATCACTTTTTTTCTTCTTCTTCTTAGCTGTGTTATCCCATAGGTGTTACCACCATTTCTCATTGTCCCAGCCTTGGCCAGGGGCATGTCCCTCTTTGGAGCCACCAGGTATTGTCTCTGCTGGACATGGAGGAAGCTTCTGGCAGCTGCTCACAGAAGCCACCCCTATAGCCCCCCTGTTACCAAAACCTGGCTATGCAAACCCAATACACTTATTCGGTGAAAAATTTGATATTTTGTGAGTTGCTCTCTTCAGTTATAGATGCTTGTTACCAAGTTTTTTCTCACAAAGACCATTCCTGTCTTTTTTTCCTGTCTGTATACGTATGTATCTTTTCCTAGAGTCTGTATAGCAATTTTTTTTTTTTTTTCCATGATAGACTCTTATTTCCAAATCAGCTGAATTGGATTTTGGAGCTATTAAGCTATTACAGTAAGGAGATCTACAATGCCAACTATACAGAGCTGTTTATTTCCACTGTGGAAAAAAATGTTTCATATAAACAGAACCTCTGTAATTTTTTAGTTTGAGCAGTGTCACTAAAATATTGTGGCAAGGACATGAAGCCATAGAGTACAGGTTTATTGCAACATTTTATCTTGTGCATTAGTAATACTAGTATTTTTTTCAAATATATTTTTAAAAGCAGAGTTTGGGCTTTTAGTTAGCTGGACAAGCAAGCTGAAGGACAGTTTCAAAACCACCTGAATTACTTCGGGGCTACCAGTGGTTTTATATTCCTAATTATTTTTTCAATAGTAAGGTGGTATTGATCTCCATTTTTCTGCTTACCTAAAAGAAATATCAATTGTATGGGAATTGTAAGCATTGCTTTCAGTGCCTGCAACTTGAGGCAATGCTAGTTGGGCATTTAATTGAGGCTTTGTTTCAAGGAGATTATTTCTTCTCCCATCTTAAATATAACTTAACTTTTCCCCATAAATATTAGTCTTTTACAATTTTATTAATTTTATTAATTTTTTATTAATTCATGCTGCAACTTATTATTGCATTACCATAATCAAAAAATCATAGGTGAGGGAGAGAGAGAGAGAGAGAGGGAGAGAGAGAGAAATTCCTCTTAATTGACAGAAAATTGGGTAAAGAGGTGGAGGAAGTAGATATTCTTATATTGTCCTTTCCTTTACAGTAAGAGTATTTAAGGATCTCCTAATCTGGGCCAATTTCAAAGCAGGCACATTTTAGAAAAATGTATAAAAGATTACTTTCTTCTGCTGAAATCAGTGTAAATATTTAGGTGTTTGCTTTTGTAGGTTTTGCATCACATGTAATTAATTATGTGAAAGTGTGTAATTTCCCATCCAGAATTTTATTTTATTGTTGTGAAAAATCATTTGATTAAGTATTTTAATCATATGGAACGAGATGGAACTTACAACCCTAGAGAAAATGATATATGCCTTCAGAACATGAAAAAAAAAAAATGTGTGTCGAAAAATTTTATTAATATTTTCAAAGTATTTCACTTCCTTTGGGTAATTTAGATATTAGATGAATTTTTGCTGTATTATTATGGAAATAATAAAGTTAGGCTAGACAATTTTTATTGTAAAACTTCATGAAAAACAAAGCATTTGTAAGTCTAATAGATAGAATTATGTCATTACTAGTACATCATAAAATTAGTTCATGAAGTCTGTATATTGGTTTAAAGGGCCTAAAATATTAATGGAAAATTATATATATTGGAAACTTGTTTATGTTTAAACTCCATCTTAGCCAATGTTACTGCTTTTCAACCACACCTAAGGTACAATTGGTTTTGAAGTCAAACGGCAATTTTCTAATTACATCATCTAATAACTAGATAAGAAATAAGAAAGCTTATATAAATAGTCCTGAAAAATTGCTATGATAAATCATGTTGTTCTTTTTCTTTTTAAAGATGAAATATTAATTCTGAATAACAACTGATTTCACATGTGTGTCTATCTGTTTTCTGTTGATTAGTAATTCAGGGGTGTTTCTGTGATTAAGAGAATTTATAATGCCAAATTCTTTACCATTATAAACTACTCATTTGTGACATTTATTTATGAGTAACTTGTGTATTATTTATAGTTTGACTATTGAAAGGTGGATCATAACTTTTTTATTACTTGTCTCTTGCCAATAATTCAATATTATTTTCTTGTTAAAAATAATCTTCTTAGTTTTAAATTTTTAGGAATTTTTCTCCTAGTTACATCTTGTAAATAGTTTGATGGAGGCCAGTAAAATTGTGGTAATCACCTGTGTGCATTTATAATTTCTAAATTCATGGCCAGTCCTGCAGATAACCTCACTTAGGTGACTGTTTAGGGGTCAGTCAGCAGTGTTTAGTATGGTTATCTAAAAGAAAAGGTTTCATTAACAACAAATTTCTCATGATTGAAACAAATTTTTTGCCTTTAAATATTCTGTCAGAAAAACAGACCGAGAGTGGCAGCTTCTTGGCATGACTTTGAACAGTGGATCATAGAGAGAAGCTACTCCATCAATCTGATTTTTCATTTTTGTATGTAAACTTCCTTCCAGTATCTTGTTAGAAAGTAGAGAACAGTGGCTATCATTATCCTAAAATTGAAAGAGGCAGTTTCAGTAGATATTTTATTTAATGCATCTGGAAAGGAAAAAAGGTAGTTCTAAAGAATAAGGAGAAACAGGTATGGCTTTAAACTCAGTTGACTTATCTGGGAAATTATGGGCATTTAATATGGACTAATGTATTTTATGGACTTCTGCTTTTGTCTCTCAAAAGTGAAGAGCAATTATGCAACTCTGTATTATGTTTGACAAACAAAATGTTTATTTTCCAGAAGGCAGTAACATTCAGATAGGACTATTCATAGTATCCTGTCTTTAGGCTAGATTGGTGAGTGGAAGTTTGCACCAGTGATGATAATGCCAGTGATTTGTACTTAATTAGCTGAGTATATTATACATTAATTTAATCTTGAGAGTTTTATGAGGCTTCAGTATATCAATAGCAATGTTTAAAACACTTGCAAGGCTTGTGCTGAGATTCTAATTTTGGTGCTGTTTTAAAATCAGACAAAAGCATCCCATATGGGTTTTGTGTGTTTACACTTCAGGTTCCCTGAAATTTCTACATGACATATAGGGGTCTGTGATACTTAGCAGTTACAACTATGGCATAGTGCATGTTAACAATCTGTATTTTGACCTTTCAATGATTGTGCTCTGTGCATAGATTCCTAATACTGCAGATTTGGACTTCCTCGTAGCTAGCTATTAAAGCAATCACCAGACCATTGCAAAGGCATAAAGGAAGTGAAGGTCAAATCACTGGCAGTGAATTCTAGCTTGCTGCAGTAATCTAAAAGGTAATGCTGGCTGAAAGAGGTACCACTTGCTGTGTACATGATGCACTGAGGAAAGCAAGGGACACATACAGTTGAAAAGATATCGTGATTTTTAAATCTGCTGTTACAACTTTGCTTTTGGTTATTTGTAGTTGAATTAATTAGGGTTTCTACAAAAAGATCAGACTCTTTTTCAGTCATTGGATTCCATATCTCAATTTAGCTTAAATATCTTTTGCATCCTCAACTCCTATTTCTTTATTGCAAGTCTACGTCTTTTTATCAAAGTATTATTATTATTATTATTATTATTATTATTATTATTATTATTATTATTAATGTTAATTTAGTTGCAACTGGAATTTTGGGTTGGTTTAATTTATGAATATTCATAAGGAATGTTCACTATAGAAAAACACGCATAAAAAGTTTCCAGATGTGCTCAGTTTTACACTTTGTTCCAGCATAGGGACTTTGTACAAGTGTGGGTGAATACTTCATCAGAGAAAAGATGGGAACTTGAAGTTGATGCTTTTTACAGAAAACAGCAAACATTTTTTTTTCCTGTTTAGCTCACTGGAAAGTTTCTATAACCCCAAATAAATCTTTAATTTCTATTGTAAAAGCTAAAATTAAGCACTCAATTTTTGAGCTTAGGTCTGAGTCTTGCAGTGAGCTATTTGTGCCTTTGTAATGGTTAAGATAAAGGTCACATTTATGTATCTAGTGAGATGGAAGTGTTTTAAATCATCATCACAATAGACTTTTTTCTTTTTCTGGGGAAAGTTTAAGATAGAAAAGTAAGGATATTTTCTCTAAGTCCTTGTTCAAATTTTTCCAAATTAGCTTTATTAACTTATTTCTTTTGCAGCAAGTGCTATATAGCATAAACAGAATTTGGTTTAATTTTTTAAAATCAGTTTTAGTGCTACCCACAAAATTTGTTCTTCTTTTGTATTTGCTCTCCAGAAGACAATGTTTCTGATAGAGAGCAGAGACTATATGGAAGCTCTCCTCCTGAGATATGCAGATATATTTAGAAATATCATCATATCTCAAAGAGTGGTCAATGCAGACATCCTAACAGTTTCAGCTCAGTGCTCTTGTAAACTTAGTTCCCCTCAGCCTGTATTTTAGAAGGAACCCATAGTGGATTCTTTCTCAGGACAGTGGAAAGTTTTATACAGCTTATCAGAACTTGAGTTCTGGTCTGTAGCTGTTGGTAGAGACTGCCTGGCACATCAAATTTTGCTGCTGTAAACGTCCTCAAGTAGTCATTTAATGTGACGTCTCTGCATATTTTGGACTGGATCAGGTCAAAGCTTCAAAGTTGGATATCAGTCCTTTTGTGTTTGAATTGGGACCTAGAAGTGTAGCACTTTTATAAAGACCTCAGAAGTGTATCTGCAGCAAAGAAGGCTGACTGCACACTGGAGAGCATCAGTACAGCTAGCAGGTTAAATTGAGTGCCCTCTCTTTGGCGCTTCAGATGCTGCAATTGGAGCAGGGCGCAGTTCCAGCCATTACCCACCCCCAGCCCAGTAGAAGAAACACAGACAAACTGGACCATGTCCAGAGGATGGCCACAAAGATGGGCAGGGTACTGAAGTATATGATGCACAAGAAGACACTGAAGAGACCTGAATTTGTTCAGCCTGAGGCTGAGGAAGGCAAGAGGAGAACAGAGCTAATCGCTGTCCTCAGCTGCTTAATGGGTCATTACAGCCAGATGGAGCCAGGCTGTTAATGGACATACACAGTGTAAGGACAGGAGGGAACAGATAGATGTTGCAGCTAGGGAAATTTCAATTAGATTTGAGGTATAAACTTTTCATTGTGAGGGTAGTCAAACACTGGAACAGTTGCCCAGAGCGATTGTTAATTCTCCTTCCTGGTGGATTTTCAGAACTTGAGCAAGAAATGCCTTGAGAAACATAAGGTTACTTTGAAGCTGGCAGTACTCTGCTTTGAGGGATAAACTGTAACAACCTCAGAATGTCTTCTCCAATCCATGCTGTTCTAAGCTGGTATGCATTACTGACTTTACATGAAGGACATCATTCAAGTCTTGCCCAGATGTGCATACATCCCCTTAAAATTGTTACATGTTTTTGTAAACCCTTTGTATTTCAAGCTGCATCCTTAAATTTGCTTTTAAAGTCAAATCCCCACTCCATTTAGATTATTTCAAAATCTGATTCCTAAATGAGAGCAAAAAAGGAGAAATTAATAAAAAAATAAATTTAACCTTCAGTGTGTGAGAATATCAGAGTATTTGATATACTCTATACCTGCGCTGTCCTATCCTATATTTTTTGCCATCTATCTATTTGGTTCTTTGTTATATCATGCTCAGCTTGGATTTGTACAATTTTTATTTGTTCTTATGAGGCTTTGAGATTATTGGTGAAATCTCCTAAAATGAGCAAAGTGGAAAAAAGATAGAGAAAAAAAAAGACAGAGGAATGATGATATATAGCCTGAGTAGTTTTGCAGTAGTATATACTGTTGACTCTGAGTTAAACTCCAATGACACTTGCGTTGCTCCAGAGGGCTTTTGGAGCAAGCAAGGTGCAGACTGTCTTCAATTTTGTATTTCACAGCACTCTCATGGGTCATTGCTCCTACAATTTTTGATCATCACCCTTACCCTCCTTGGTATTTTTCAAAAACGTGCTGCAATGTGATTAGGAGGTGGCAAGTTTCTTAACTTTGTCTGTGAGGAATATGACTCACTTTAACCTTCAACATCACTAGAAAATGAGGAAAAATGAGAAGAAATACAAACAGATTTGCTCTTTATAAACTTATTGCCTGGTTTTTTTGGACTTGTTTGGGATATTTAGACTCTCCACTTCAGAAGTGTGCTAAAGCACATCCTTTTGGCTGCTCCTCTGAAAAGAAAGCATTTGTATCCAGATCACCAAGAGAAACATTACCTCCTTTTTTATTTCTTGAGTGGCTAATATTTTGCTTTTTATTGCTTCAGTTATTTTTGTTTTCTTGTGAAAATATCTGATTGTCTGATCCCATATTTTTTTTCCTGAAATCTCTTTTGGCTTGGTTAATGCATGTGTAATGTGTAAACTCCATGTGGAGAAGGATCTGATGTGCAAATACTGTGAATAGGTTCTGGCATTTGTTTGAGCATGAACCTTATATTTTTAACAGGGGAAAATAATGGTCTGTTAGTGGTTACTTTATGCATTTGGGTGGATGTCAGCTCATTTGCTCAAAAATATACAAGGTTTGCTGCCAGGTTGGTTGATTTTCTTCAGCTTTAGGCTCACTCTATTTTAATAAAGGCTGTTCTGTATTCTGTTTATATTTAAAGTTCTTTCAGTTTCTTCACTTTTCAGGACTACTCATTTCCCTTGCTCTGTCTTTCCCAGTATAGCCCAGCTGCTAGTCTGTCACAGGCAGCTGGGTTATTGCCTATTGTATTTTTCCTATTCTCTAAAACTTTAGTAGCTATTTGATTTTCCTAACGTCAAGGCCCAGTCCTGGGCAGTAAAAGGCCTTTAGTTATAAATGCCAAGTTGAAAGGAAGTATTCAGGAAAGCTGAAATTGCAAATGCAAGGGAATCTCAAATTTGAGAATGGTCATACAATGATCGGCAGTGAGAAGCAGGCAGGAAAGCAGGCTGTTATACTCAGCAAGAAGTGCTTGTAGAAATAGTTTCAAAGGAATTAAATAAATTTATTTGCTATATCCACAACAACTCTAAACAATTGTTGTGATTATATTTTTCGGCATGTTCTGCATGATGAAGTGACTTATTTTTCTGAGTAAAAAAAAGAACCAGAGGAAAACAAAACAAATTTCAAGATTGACAGATATGTTTACCTATAGATACACAAACGTAAATATGTGGTTTTCTTATGATTGAAGTTATTTTTATTTCCTCTATGACTGTTTGTGGAAATGAGCCTAGACAATATCTAAGTGCAAAAAGACTTGTTTTTTCTTCCTACTGTGCCATTTGTCAGCCTGAAAATACTATAAGAAATACAGTGTTTTGGTGTAGTGTAATTTTGATTATTTTTACCACTTTGTAGTTTCAAACAAGAAGTTGTAAAAAGCACCTCAAATGCTTTGTGGATTTGGTTTACATGTATTATCTTAATAGGGCTCTTACTGCAAAAGTGCATCTTTGACTTAATTTCATTCTTATGATGGCAACTGATCCACGTACCTCTAATCAAATTTTTGTCCAGAAGAATGAGTGACATATCATTTGAGTCAAGAAAATAGTGCTCTCTTAAATTAGGCCAATAGCATTCTTAGAAAGATAAGAGATTGTCAGAGGGAAAATATTTTGCTGTACCAGGCAGTTGAAGGGTTTTGGTCATGAACTGTATTCAGTGTGTGGCACTTGTAACTTTAGGAAATGGCTGAGTTGGAGAACAGCAAAGATGTGTATTGCACACCATGACTAAGAGAAAAACTGAGGAATTATAATAGAGGGAAAAAAAACCCTTAAGGAAATGAGTATCAATTAGATATTATTATTTTTTCCCCCTGAGTGCATTAAACATTTTATTGTCCATCTGCATACAGAGGGTTTTATTCCCTGTCATTGGAGGCTTTACAGCAGATTTTGGAAAAAAATCTGTAGGTAAAATGGGCTTTGTAGAAGAAAAGGCTAATTGGTTTTTGTAGCTGCCTCTCAATACCTTACCTAAATGGGTGACTGAACACAAAGCAGGACACCTCCAAAGGATTTGCTCTAGCATCAATGTGGAAACAAGAGGACATTGTGGACAGATAATCTTGCTGGACATGATAAAATATTGCAGTTTATCCTACAGATCTGTCACACTGATGTTTCAGCAGATTATACTGTGAATGGTGAGATACCAGTAGGAGGAAAAGCTACAGATAAAGCAGAAGGTGTAGGAGAAAAGATACACATGAGGAGAGAGAATGGAAACATAGTTCATAATACTGTCAGTTTTTATTGGTGCTATTATAGCCATGTTTAGATACAAATATTGGATTAAACTCCTTTAAATTATTGGTTTCACAGTTGAGCCTTAAATTATGTTTTGATTTTCAACTGCACTAAATCTCAATATAATGCATAGCTATTCTATGTCTCTTTGAGTGTCATAGACTTCTGTTTCATTAGTATCAGTAAAATGACATAAAGAGACTGATGAGATAGGGTGCTGATGAAAGTGATGAAACAGTTGTGTTTCTTGGCTTTAGAACAAAAATTGAAAGAATCAGCTGCTAAATTTCCTCTTGGATATTGATCTATTTTTAAAATTATTTTTATTATTATTATTATTATAATTATTATTTTGCATAAATGAATGAGGGAGATAGGAAAACTGAGTATTGTTTTCTGAGGCAAACCATATTTCCATATTTCTCTGTGAAACAAAACTAATTTCTAGTTTTCCCCTCATGCATGGAACTCTGGATTCAAATAGGCCATGATATTCAGTAATTGTACAGTGCTATCTGCTTTTTTTGACCAATCAGTAAATCGATCTAGTGAGAGAAAAAAGGAAAAGCAAATAGAGAAATGTAAGCAATAGAGAACATACATGTTTCTAATTGAAATTTAAAATAATATAGGCAGCAGAGAAGAGCTATTAAGGGTATCTGGAAGTATCAGATGAAAAAAAGAGACAGAAAGGCCTGTTACACAAATGAAGGGGAGATACAGAACTGGATATGTGGTATATTATGCAAAGGGTAGTCAGAAGTGCTGACCTCAATGCATTTTCTGAATGCAGTGCTGAGGTGACAAGTTATCCCCAGCACGGCTTCTCACCTTTGCATATTATTTCTCACCATATTGTCACTTCACTAAAACCTGGTCAAAACTCATCCAGACTGGACTTCATAATCTGGATAAACCCCTGTTGACTTCACAGTGTACAGTAAAGTGTAGTGTTAAATACCATCCAGTATTTTCTTTAATTAAAATATTATTGATATGTGGTGTCTAAATCCTATTCCATTATAGAGCCTGCATGGATATTTTGAACTGCAATTTTTTTTTAATGGATATTTTGTGTATCTCCTCTGGCTTTCCTTCCTGTACCTCTTTATAGTAGATTTGATTGTACTTGCACCAGCCATACAAGAAAAGTATACACAAAGAACAAAACGTTAACATGTTTAGCAGAATAATTTATTTTCACTCTAATTTAAAATTGAATGTTGAACTTAGTTTATTTTTGACAAATAATGTTGGCATTTATATGTCTGTGTTTATTTTTTTTAGTTGTTCTTATCATTTAGATTAGACAAGAAAACTATAAAAATGAAATACGTTTCATAATATTTGGGGGGAAAAGGATATTGTGTCTTCATGATAAATTTGTGTCTTCATGATAAATTTGTTTCCTTAAAGGATCTTTCTTATGACCTATTTTGTCAGCAGGTTCTTGTATCTGGGAAGATTATTTCTGTTGGCTAGAAAATTTCAAAATGACAGAGTGAGATTAATAATATAAATACAGATTTTCCTTGTTCTATTGATTTATTGGGTCCTAAATCTCTGAACACTCACCTATATTAGTCATTTTGCTATTGAGAGCTACGACAAAAAGTTACTCAGATGTATGAGTGTTTGCAAGAAGGAGCATCTTTGTTAAGTGCAATTGATTAGCAACATACAACAAAGAAAGAATACCTTCTGTGAAGGTATCACTATAATACTTTGGATGGATCAGGTATGTAGAGAGATAATGTATAATCCATTCCTAGGAATTGTGCAAGGGAGAGGTTTAAGAAATACCTTTGTCTGAAGTGTGGTCATGTCCTTTCTTCTATTCCATGCACTTCGATGTTTTATCCAGCATGGATGTAGAAGAGTTACTTGTCTGAGGCCATAATTGCATGTACATTAGCACTGCTGTAATAGGTGGGAGACTTGGATCAGGGGACTCATCTGATTAAGACTTGATACACTGATTTAATTTTTTTCTGAATGAACGTGAATACCAAACTGCACATGAGTGAATAGATGGTATTTCCATTGCAAACAGTTGAAGCGTTTGCTGGGCTATGTCAGGATGAGTATGATTAGCAAATGGGCAAGATTATTACTTCCCTCTGGTGCTGGTGAGGCTGGTGGCACAAGGAATGCTGTGTTCAGTGGCTGGGGTTCCCTGCTTCCACACGCATGGGGAGAAAATGGAGGGAGTCTAGCATAGGGCCCTCTGATCAGAGTAGTTGAAAGAGATGGGCTCATTTAGCTTGTTGGGGTGAAGATCCATAGCAGGCTACACGAAGGAGAGTTACAGACAGGATGGAGCAAAAGTCACTTTGGCAATGCTGAGTGATACAACAAGGAAGAATGGCCACAAACTACAGACCAAGAGATTCAAGTACAGCTTAACGAGGCTGATGCAGCAC
>WEKY01057055.1:177489-195446 GCA_013390045.1 Picathartes gymnocephalus | reverse complement strand
AAGTAGAAATCTCAGATTTTGCTTTAAGAGTAAGAAGTTGTTTGTTAGAAAGTAGAAAGATTTTAATTGTTTTCCCCCTAAGGGATTCTGTAGCCAAACTTAACTAAATGTCTTGTATGATCTTAAATAAAAACCTAATGTTTGGCAGTAGCGAACAACACACACATGCCTGTGTACTTGTATTGTTCTCACTATAGGAAATTCATTTTGAAACATGGGACTTATATTTAATGTTCAGATTAGGAAAAGGGAAAGTTCTGTTCTGAAGCTGAGTGTGAGAATAGGAGGCAGGAGGGTGTACCAGACCCTCTGACAGTAAGTGGAGAGCGCTTTTGTTTTTTTGTTTTCTGTTTCTGGAAGTTGAAGTAAACTAGCCCGATGCTTGTACTTGAATCCAGTTAGTTTCTTAGATCAGTTACCACAAAACATTGTTTTTTAACTGATGTCTAGATCTTTTGTTAAATTCACCAGCCTATTTAAATTATTCAATGGTCTTAACATACCCCAGAGGCTACTGCTTCATGGCAGTTGTGACTTCTTACTATTCTGGAATGCTTTGCAGTCCTAGTACATTCTAAAAATAATTGTTCAGATGGCTCTGTTTAAGCACATACTTATGTAGTGAGCCATTTTCACTGGACTTTCTGAAATTGGCTTTCTGTTGGATGGCTTTTTAATATCTTATTTTGCTGTGATTATCAAACTTGTTTGTGTTGCTGCTTCTGTGGTTATTGAGTAAAGTGCTGAATTTATAACCTGGTATTTTTAGAGAACTAATAGTTAGATGCATGTGTTAAACTATGCAAGCACAGTAACACTTGTTAACTTGGAAGTTTAATAAGAAATCAGTTTAATGTATCAAATTCAATCCCATTATAATATGTGGAAATATATATCTAATAAAATTGAATAGTTGTTACAGGTATAGACATGAATTGTGTACTGAACAGAAGTAATCTAGACATTATTAGTTGAAGATCTAGTGGGTCTCAGAGATGAAGTGGTTTTAGTTGAAAATACCTGTTTTTCATACTTCTAGTTCATTTAAGGTCTGATATCCTTTGTGCCTTAATAGGTACAATTACACTTGCTTCAGCCACAGTCTGGTCATTTTGTTCTGTAGTAGGTAAATTCAGGACTGTCAAATACTTATGAAACAGGCACTGAGAACTGTTCATGTTACTGTCTCAGTTCCTAAAATGGCTTTACTCTTCCCCATCACAAGTAGGAAACAAAACCATGAAAACAAAAGCAAAAACCAAACTAAAAAGCCTGTTGCAATTCTATGATCAGTATTTTGATATTTCTTGTCTTATCACCCTTGCATTAGCATGTTTGTGTCATGCTCTGAGTTTTACAGCTGGAATCCTGGGTTCTTGATACATCATTAGAACAATAACTCCTGCCTTTGTGTTATTAAATAATAAAGATATCTGAAACAATTTTCTTCTTGTTTATATTGTACTTGCCATAAGTGTATGTATTGAGTGACTCTTCTGACAAAATCCAGAATGCCAGGAAACATGGAAAAACACTGTACAGTTTCAGAGGTTTTTCAATGCCTGGTACTAAAAGAGTTTTGAAAAAACAGGTGTATACTGTTCCTATTTTTCCTCTTTCTATTCTCTTAAAGATTTCCTTGAGCATTTGAGCTACCTCGCTTACTTCACATAGTCCTTAATGTCTTCTTGACTAGATACCAGCTCCTCCTAATTGTTTCATAGCTAGTCAATAAAATCCTGGCTTTTGACACTGTTTTTCCTGTCCCAGAAGAGCTGTCTTGTTTAACTTGAAAGTTTTGCTTTCTTCTTTTCACCTTCTGTCTACCCTCTGTGGCTTATGCTGCAGCTGTCTCTATTACAGGATGCTTTGAGGAAATACCCTGTAAAAATCAGGAAATTTGGGGGAAAATCTTGCTGATATTGCTACTTCAGCCAGAGCTAAGCTTGTCATTTGTGTGAGAGGTGCTTTGTCAGTTTAGTTTCAGGAAGGGAGATGTGTCAAAAAGTGTTATTTTTGTAAACCAGAAAATTATTTTGGTTTTATAAAAAAGTAAGACTAAAGAGCATAGGTTCTGGGGTGTTTGTATCCCCTTGCTTTACAGTGAGGAGGTGGGTAACAAAACATGAACAATTTTCATTGATTTTCTGAAAGCCAGATTTGTTCCATCAGCAATGGCGTGCTTTAAGTTGGATTTCAGTCTTTCAGTCCTGTTTGCAGGATGTGGGGATTTGAGCAGGTAACACTGTCAAAAATATTTTTTCAGATCCTTTTTTTAATTGAGGAAGGTAGGTTCATACCTTGGTTTATCAGACATAAAAAGAATCCCTGAGTCTTGAGAGAATGAATGTGATTTAGGGGTAAGTTTAGAAAAGGTGGTTTTAACTGAAAGCTGGAAAAAGGCATTTTCTGAAAGCAGTGGTGACAAATGGTTGAACCATTCCAGTTTTGTTTGTTGCATGGACTTTGCGAAGAACTGGTGGCTGCACGGCTCCTAGGACAGGTCCGTAAGTTGATGTCAGCGACATAAGGTGAGTTGGTGGGTTGTTGCAGGAATTGCTGTGTTTTGCCATTTAAGTTGGGTTGTCAGTTTAAAGACCATATTTCTGATTCTTTTGCTGATGACAGCGGCAGTTCCCTGATCACTTGCTAATTTTTTTAAGAATATAAATTTACTGTTCTCATGAACTGTTCTGTATTGTGTTGTTTTGTTTCCTGGGTTGCTCTCACATGAGTGGCTTTCCTTTGCCTTCTCACTGGTAGAAACTGATACTGTTTTTTCTGTGTGCTGAAGAAGTCGAGGTCAGGAAAATGTGTGGGTTTTAGCCTGGTGTTAAAGAACAGTAAATGAAGAAATTGTACCTTGCACAAATGGGTGTCACCTGCATGGGGGCAAAATAATATTTTGACAGAGGGTTGTAGGAAGTTGCACAGTTAAAGAGGCATACGTGGTTTTCTTCTGGGTAACTGCTTCAGCAGTTGTAACCATACCAGTATCTGACTTCCTCTTGCCAGATTCAGGTTAAGATATCACCTGTAATTCTGAATAAAATAGCTTTTGAATAAATAGCAACTTGTATGGTTATAAATGGATTTAATGAGATCATAATTGACCTTTGAAGATAGAAATGTGATTTATATAGATTTTCCCAAACTATAACTTCGTTCTGACTTGAACTGAGGTTTCTTCATTAGATGGAATTACTTTAGAGCTCACATTAAAGCATCCTTATCCATTTGAATGTTTCAGAGGAATTTCCACACATGTGCTACTGACATGTTTAGAACTTTTCAGAATAGTAAAATTTGAAATATTTTTTTAAATGGTTTCATGGTCTCTGGTAGTACTTTGTATTAGACAAGAAAGCATGAAAATTTGATTTGCAAAATCTTTATGTGCATATATAAGCAATGGAGAGATGAAGTCAGACTGAAGTATGTAAGAGTAAATGGAGAACAGCTGACATCAGCACAGCTGCTGTGTACAGATGGAATGTTCCCGGGTGACTTCAGGATTACAGTGAAATTGAAGCTTAGTTGGATACTGGAGCAGCGCAGGAACTGGACTAACTAGCAGCCAGCTAATGTAGGAACTCTTCCTTAACAGGCAGTAGAATTGACAGAAAACCACGTGAGGCAGCTAAGCCTTTTCTCCCCCTATAAGCAATGATAGAAAAGTCTGGACTCAGATTTATGGCATGTGTGGTTAGGTTCTCTGGTGTGTAAGAGAGTATAAGTGCTGATTTGAAGCTTTATTATGGCTTGGGCACTAGTTGTGTTTATCACCTAATGGTGTCTGAAACCTGAGTTAATGCTGCAGCTTTTTTTAAGGGGAAGAAAGTGGGGACAAGTTAGGCTTCTGGACTTGATCCGTTTATTCTTGTGTAACTTTTTAAGACCTGGTATGTCTTTGGCAGCTGCAATGCTTGCCCCTGCTTGAAATTAGAAACAGGTTAAAAAATTGATAAGAACACAGGAGTAAGGATATTCAAAGAAAGAACATATTAGTTTCTTTCCTAATAAATTAGGAGTGATGATAAAAATCAGAATCTGCTATACATCAAAAGCCAAAACATTTCTTGTAGCACATTCTCATCAAACTTTGTAACTTTTCATGTGTTAATTTCTGCTCAGTTTTACCTTTATAGTATCCTAGAATACAACTAATATTTTTCATAAATTGCTTAATTGGTTTCTGTACTTTGTAAGCAGTATTTACTAAGCACACAAAGGAACTAATTTTTTAGAGTTTAGGGAACAATAGTGCTTTTTTCTGTTATGTATTATACTGAGGATGTTCCAAGGAGTGATTTTTGTATTGATTTTTTTTTTCCCTTTATACTTGTACAAGTCATACCTTGTACGTATCTGTTCCGTTGTATTAGTACTAAATTTTATCAAAATTTTTTAGCTATTCTTCCCTGTACTTGCATCTGCTCTGGAGATTTCTCCCATTTATCCCTTTTGAATGAGTAGTCAGGTCTTTGATACTTCCTTTTTAACGAGCTCAGAACTGTTGGGTTTTTTAGTAAAGCAGCTTTGAAAATGAGAATGATGAACAGTAGTGCTGCATTTATTCAGAGAATAAAAACTTTTGTTCCCATGTCAGTACTCATATGGTTCTCCAAAAATACATGCTACTTGGAAGACAGACTGTATCTCCACTGCTAGCAGACAAACCAGTGCTTCCAGTGTGGCAGGATGGAAGCTACAGGGCATTTTGCTTGTCTCTCCAGGAAACATTAACACCCAAATGCCTCCTTGTAGTTGAACTCAAGTTACTGTTTCAGTTTAATTTTCTGTCTCCTTCAAAGACTTTTTAAAAACTGTAATTTTGATGACAATGTAATAATGTTACAAAAGGCTATCTTTGCTCCTTCCCCATTTTTACAAATTTGCCTTTTAAACATTTTTCTATGATCTTTAGTGTCATGTATGAATGGATGAGATAAATCTTGAATCTTCACTTGCTGTTGCACTTAAGCAGTGAATGGTTGGTATTGCCACATTTTGTCACCCTGAACTGCCATCTGTTTTGTGGCCCTCTTTAAGTGCCTGCTGTTTCAGAATCTGGCTTGCTTTTTGATTCTGTCGGTTTTTTCTAAAGAAATTCTCATATCTGCCTTTCTGTGAATACCAAAGTATATTCAAGATGTTATGGCTTGACTATCTGTTCCTGTTTGGTTCTTAGCACAGAATGCAGGATTCGATTGGAAATGTTTGAGAACCACATTGTGTAATCCTTTGGTTTAGTGAATAGTCTCATCAGTTTGATTGATGTGTAATATTCGCTTATTCTCAGGTTGCTGCTTTTTGGAACTTTGTGTGGATTTTGCTGGAATATACAATGTAGTGAGTGGCTTTCTGCGAGGCAGGTGTTGTTGTTGCCTGAAGGAATTTTTTTCTGCACTACCTAAAAGAAAATACAATAAAACTGCTAAAGCCCTGTATTTGTTTCCCCCTTCTTTGGTCCTCTGCTCATTAATTTCTGATAAAATTAAGAGGTTTTATTTACTTAGCAAACTCCATCCAGCATTTGGAGAATCCATGCAGGTTAGAGAAGCCTGGGAAATTCATTGTTTTCAATATGATCTGTAACTTAATTTACAAAGTACATTAATATCAATAAAGTTTCACTCTGTACCAAAATACAGGATTTTACCTTCCAACCTAAAATTACAGTGACTGTAATATTCTATAAATGCTGTTTCCACCTACCCCCTCAAATATGAACTTCAGCTTAGTCTGTATAAAATTCAGGATGTAATTATTTTCTCCTTTTTCTCTCTGCCAAGAAGGAGATTTTGCTTTATTAGATGAGACCATTGGATGGTGTTTCAGTACAAACATAACTAATTTGTTTTATAAGGCAAGGGTTTTTATTTACACCGCGAAGGAATGTGAATTCTTCATTTGCACTTAAAGTTGAAGATCATTTCCTCAGAATTCTGACTTAAGCATAGTCTGCCATACAAGGATTTTGCTATGATGGAAATCCCCCTAAGGTAGGGGTTTGGGACCTGTAGTATAAAGTACGGTGTAATATGTGATACAACATCTCTTTTTAACATGACACAAAAATAATTACCTTCAGAGACTGGGGATTGTACCCTGTTGGGTTTTTTTTTCTTACAGCTTGAAGTGTTTTAGGAATAATTTGTACCTGTGAATGGTGTGAAGCTTTGTTAGTGAAGACCACCAGTTTTTAACTGCCGTTGTTGCCTAGTTGCTGTCTTACTTAGCACAATGACCTTATTTTTTTTTATTATGTTTGTAGTAGTGTCTTCATCTAAAGACAGTAGTTTTGGGGTTTTTTTTTGTTAAATATTTGAATGTTGATATATTGTTTTTTGCTGTGCTGTTAGTGACAGCTTCAGCTGTGAGTTTGTTAGCCTTTTTGCAAAATGAAACCATTCTTACAGGTATGGGAACTAGGTGTATATTTTTAATGGTTTTATAAACGTCGTGGTCTTGTATATAGAATTGGTAAATTAAATACAGATATCTTATTAAGGAACTGCTTCATGGCACTAGGCACTTGTACTGACCTTTAAAATGAGCGCTAAACCCCAAATAAGCTCAAACTAAAGCAGCTAACATGACTGCCTGCAAAAAAACCAGACTAAGATAATGAGTTCTGTGAGGATTCTGGGAGAAGCAATTCCAGGGGTCATGAGGAGGTTAGGTTAGGGATGCAGATGACTACTTTTAAAGTGAAGTCATTCACTGAGAGGGGATATTGTTTTCTTCAGCTTCAAACCCCTTACTTTGGATATGTTTTTAAGTGCTTAGTAAGTTAAAAAAATGAATTTGTGTCAACTCCAAGCTCCTGCAGCCTGTAAGAGTAAGTTGGAGTACTGGATCTGTTTTGTCTGTGGAAATGGGATTATATGTCTGTATATAAACAGATCCGTAGCTATGTCTTTCTAGATACAGCAAGGTGGTGTTGAATATAATTTTTGTAAACAGCTTTGGGAATTCAGAACTTCTATTTCTTCCATTTGACTTTAAAGACTGTCAAAAGCGGCCTCTAATAATGAAGTAGTAAGGGCTTTAAAATAATTTTCCGCAGCTTTTCAAAGCAGTGTTATTACACTAAAATCTAGTTTTTGGTGATTCTGCACTAATATGGAATCAAAGAGGTTTGTCCCCACAAGAAGCAGTGATCAGCCTCTGCAGCAGTGGTGTCCCTCTGTCACTAGATAGGGCTGTCGATTCTTTTTTTGCCATCTGTTACTCCTATGTGCTGCTTTTTTGACCTGAATGCGCTTGCCCTGTGAGGGCGGTGAGCTTTAAATGCTGAGCAGAGTCTGATTAATGAGGCATTAAGTCAGTTAATACTTTCATTTTTAAATAAAGTATTAATGTGGTTTTGGTGGTCACTGATGTGCACTAGAAGTTAAAAAGATGGCTTACGTAAGCAGTGTGTATGATTTCTAAACCATTTGCAGTTTTTGATGGTTTTAGTCCTCAGTCTTAAACTGTGGAGTGTACAGAAATTAATTTGCTGAATCTGTTTGCTCATGGTAGCTGTTGCAGTAATGAACAAGTATGTTACTAGCTTGTTTAAAGATGAAGGTTTTAAATTAGTTTGAGTGTGCAAGCCTCATTCTGTAAATGTGGTTTTTGGAAGGGATTTTCCTGTTCTATAAAACAGCGCTAGACTTACTAGGCAAGAGGTGACTTTGCCACTCCTATGGCTTAGTACCTGAGTGCTAGTTCAGTGAAACTTGAAATAAAGTGCACTAGGGCTTGAGGAAGGTGGGAATTATGTCCTCTAGGTGATACTGAAATAACATGACCTACAACCTAATTTTTTGATGCTTTCTAAACTTCAGATATGGTGGACTTGGAGTATTTCTCAGTTACAACCATAACAGTGTATAAGATTAAGACCATAGGTCCCACCGGAGCGGAAATTAATTTTAAGTCCTTACGCTTTAGAAGTAGATTCAAATGCTGAAGGGCATGAACTGAAGATTTCTGTTTTGAGAAGGTGCTTTTTAGTCCTGAGGCCATGTGTAAAAAAATTTTCATAAAAAGGTCTTACATTCATCTGACAATTCAAGAGGAGTGATTACTACCACTCTTAATTCCATAGAATTGTAGAATATTGCAAGCTGAAAGTGACTCATGAGGATAATTAAGTGCTCTGTGGGGAAGACATAAGAATTCTGAATGGTTTTACCAGAGGACTTGTTACTGCAGGACAGCCTCCTTGAGAGGTGGCTACTGAATTTTCATGGAGATGTTATGGTGCTTATGGATAGACAGGTACGATCTAACACTGTTGCCAGCTTGTGGTATCTTAACCTCTTGGGAATCTTTGTTTTGATTTATGCTCTTGTGCGTTGATGTACCCTTTAAGGACATGCTGGTGTTTCTGGTTGACATAGTCGCCTGTTGTATGTCTTGCAAATTATGGGGTACCTGCTGACTGTAAACGTGCTTAATTAGCATTGCTGTTGCTTGGAAGGATGACAGTGCATAGGGCTATGCTTTTCCCCCAAATGCTGTGTTGAGCAGTCCTGCTTGTACTGTTAATGGGGTCTTTTCTAACATCTCACCTAGAGATATGGGGCACATTAACAGGTTTTGGATGATACTAAGCCTATTTGTTACAGCATGTTAGAATAGATGTTGTAGTTGGGGCATGTGTAGGGAGAAGGAAGACGCGCTTCAGGAGAGGCTAAGAGTTCCTGGGAACTCTTAACAATTGTGTAAGACTTGGTACAATAAACACAAGTACTCCAGGTTTATCTTGGCACCCTCTCCAGCTGTGTATCTTTTTTGTGAAAGGCCATTAGTCATGTTTCTGGATGCCAGAATAAGACAGAAGTTTATTGCTTGCAGATGCTGCTTCACATGCAGAAATAAATGATTTCTGCTTATACACATACGTGACAATGTTACACAGCTTCGTTGTAACTTTTGAATTGCACTAATGCACATCTGAGGCTAGGGTTCTTGGTTTTGACCAGTCCTTTTCCTAAAGCTTACGTTCAGACCAACTGAAAGTTCTTAACAGGTTAGTTGTTACAAAAAAGGAATCACAATTTACTGAAGAAATCTTCTGCTCTCTTGCTGACCACCTTTTAAAGTAGGATTCAAAGTGTAAGTCGGTATAGGAAATGGTCTCTGAGCCATAAAAACTTTGTTTTCCTTCCATCATACGTATACTTTGAACCAAGTACCACACTCACGATTTTACATGAGAGTCTGCACAAAGAGTAATTAAAATAATGTTGATATAATAGACTCTTGGTGATCAGTCATTTCCTCTGTAATCTGAGTGCTGAAATCTCAACATTTTGAGCATTTTAAAATTTGTGTTTCTCTGATCATCATCATCACAGAAATTGATAACATTCTCTTTTTTCAGTAATATTTCCCTCTGAGGATTTTAGGCCATGCATAACTGTTATGGGTATCTAAAGATAACTTCTTGAAAGGCTTCTTTCCATGCTTTCATGTTATCATGGTGCTATCCAAGTTCTAGCATAACTGGATGTGTCAGGACTTGGCATTAATTTTGGTCCAACTTTTCATTTTGGTAATGGCATTAAACTGGTACAAATTTGATGCCATCACATTCAAATTTGAAAATTATCCTAGTCCTTTAGTATGTGAGTAGTTCTCCATCGACGCTGATAGTGGCAGCTTTGTTTCCATTCTCTTTTATTGTTACATTGAAATATAATGTAGGTTTATGATAGGATTTAAAAACCCATGACTATTAATCTGAGTAAGCATATATAATGTACTTAAAAGCTTCTGTCTGTTTTGTATCACTTCCTTCTGACTCTACCTGGAAAAATTCAAAGATGTAGTCTCTAGAATATCTTACATTTTAACCTGGAGACAGAGTTGATGTATAGTCCATTATCCACAGAGACTTCAGGCCTGTGTGATTCCAGGTAATGCCATTATATACATATTAAATGTGAATTGTTTTATAAAACTATTTAACCTGAAGAAGCTATTATTCTGCTTGGAATATTTTTTTGCTAATGCAGTGCATGTTAAGTAGACATTTTAGGACTGGAGAGGTAGAAAGTTACCCTTTCTCTTTAGCCTTACTCTTTCTACTTCTGATTCTTGCTATTAGCCAGAATTTTAAGAGCATTGCTCTGGAAGTTTTTGTCCTTTTTGAAAGGGGTAGCAATATTCTTCTGTTTTGGCAACTCACTTCCACTTGGTGGGTAGGACATTGTTCTTGCCACTTCTTCCTCCCTCTACCCCAGCTGTTGTATTGTTGACTTTGCAAGCAAACTGAAACTTCCTCTCTCAAGTTTAATATGGAAGAGATTCTCTGTCCTAGGACCTTCCCAAACTACGGTAAGAGGTCAAAGTTTTTTGCGAAAGCAGCTTAAATCCGTTGTCTTATCCTCTTGTGTTAGGTTTTTTGTGCTTACATCTGTGTTGAGCTTTAGGCTGCAAACAGTGATGCCGCAGCTTCCATGGTAATAGTACAGGTGGGAAATCAATAATCATGAGGGAAAGATCAACCCAAAAAATAAGTCAGTTTGTTAGGAACGTCTGGTATAACCTAAGCATATGGCCGTGTGGGTGGCCATAGACTTTTTGAAGCTCCATGTTTAGAAAACCTGCCTAACTAATATTGGGATGATTCTCTAGTTAGTAAAGCATTCAGTTCCAGACACTTGGTATCAGAATTTTTGTAGTCACGCCCACTGCTCCAAATTCCTGTCATTCATCTGTCTATTTTAAATGTGTCTCTTGTTGAGTAGTTCTAAAATTACCCACTGTTTTGACCTGACAAATGGGAATATGTGAGCTCCTCCTACTGCTGTTCAGCTGGTGTATGGCTGCTTACACCATTGAAGTGAGATGATGCTTCTGCATGGAAGAATGGGGCATGTAAAATTATATGGTGACTCTTGCTGTATGTTTCAACTCATCACTGCAGTGTTGAGAGTGTGTTTTGTTTATTACGTCAGATTTTCAGAACCCCTCACTGAAGTTCAGCATTTACAAACTTGCTCCCATACAAAAGCCTGTTTTGCTCGCCCTTAGTGGGCTTGCCCAGCCATGCTCCTTCCTTCAACTTGTCTGGCCAAGCTCATTACTGCTTTAGAATATGAATTTTTGTAGGATGTTTTGCGCAAGGCAGTGAGCCATTTAACAGTAAGACTTAGGAAGAGGGGTGTTAAAAGTAATTCAGTAACAGTATCTCTTTTGCTAGACTGTAAATTATGTCATTGGGATCAAATAGTTTGGAAATGATGAGGTTTTGATTCAAATAAAACTTCTGCTTTTCAGAGAAAATGGAAAGGAAGAGGGATCTGAAAGAGCTAGCATCCCATGTACTGGTGAAGGAGAACATAGGCTTACTGGAGAAGGCAATATGTAGGAGGCAGTGGAAGAGGGCAGCTTTTCACTTGTAACATAAAAACCCAGCCGTGCTTCCTCTTTGTCTGTTCCTCTTCCATTTTGATTAATTCTTTTTCTTCTAACTCTCTTTTTCTGTACATGAACAGATTTGTATTTTGCAGCTACTGTAACCACTAGGTAAGGAGTGACGAACTCTCTCACCTAAGCATAAAACGGTGTTTCATGAATTCCAGATAATGTGTACAGTTCTAGTTCTGCCTTGCTGAGCTGCTGTCTAATTAAAACTTCAGCTTTCCTGTTATCTCCTATACAACCAAACCTCCTGTATTGTTTAATCTCTTTACAGTTCAAGTTTCTTAAATACTTGTGGTGAATGAGTTTGTCATCCAATGATTTGGATAATTTATCAAAAACTTAAAAGACCTGTTCAGTGTTAGGTGTGTAATTATGTGAATTGTAAAGTAGAAGAGTTCAGTGTCATTTATTTGCTGATGGACAGTGCTATTCAAATACTGTATGGTAGATCATCCAGTTGCTTAGCAATAACATTAACAGTCATGAGTGTTTATAAAGCAAATATAATACAATATGGTCAACAAGGTATGTGGTGCTTTTTGTATTACTGAAGTGTCCTGATAACTGTTGGAAAACGTTTATTAAGATTACACATGAGCCAGCACCTGACACCTAAGAGCAACAACTTGAACAAGTAAATCTGATAAATGATATGCCTGTGCTTTTTTAATCTAAACCCCCACAATTTAAAATAAGTGGTGAACACGATGATTTTCCAAATACGCTAGCTTTGAACTTTGAAATGTTATTTTCATGGCTTTGATAAATATTCTTGTAATAGCTTTGGATGTTCAGCCTGGAAATATTAAGGGTGATAGGTTATATGTTTAAAAGGCTTGTCTCAGTGTGCACTGCAAAGCCCCAAGGCACAGCAGCTGGCAGGGCAAGCCAGTAACCTCGTCAGAGAAATGAGCCCCCTGACCTGGCTCCTGCCAGGGCTGTCAATGGAGATTATCAGCCCTTGGGGACCTGGCTGACGGACACTTGAGTTAATAGAGGTCAGCTTGCAGACTGGGAAGGGGGTAGATGCAGGTAAGAACATTTTGGAATTGTACAGCTCAGAATGGGATGTTTGGGGAAGGGACAAAGTTGGGGAAAGGAGGGATCAGTGACTTTGTGGGGAATGAATCATGGGTAAAATAGAGGAGCAAAGGGAGCTGGCTGTGTGTAAGCATGTGGCTGATCAGTATGTTTGTGAGGCCATGCCCTGGCCTCATGAGTGCAGTCTCATTACATCTTAATTGTTTTATTGTGTAAGGGGCTCAATAGTGTGTGTGCCTACGGGGGTCTCAGTGCCAGGAGCTCAAGTCTGATCATGGGTCACAAGAGCCCACGTGGTGGGGTCAGGTGAGGGGGCGTGTGTGGGGTGCGATGGCTGAGGATAATGAAGCAGGGGAGGGAGTAGGAGAAGAGACTTGGGAGTGGCCATGAAGTCCAGACAAAAGTGTGTGCATCTGCGGGAGACAGCTGGAGGAGCTGGGAGCCCAGGCCAAGTGCTGCAGAGACCCTGGGGTCTGGCTGAGACCCCTGTTAGTATTTGCGCAGGAAGTAGCTGCTGGGTAGAGGGTCCAAGGCCGCATCCCAGAGAGCTCTGTAATGAGTGTCTGCATGTTTGTGAGGGGGTCTGAGTACCAGCACCCAGAGTGGGGCCATGGGGGCTGGTGTGCCCTGTGCCTCTAGCTGAGCAGACCCCAGCTGCTGAGACAACTGGAGCGAGCCCAAGGCCAGTGACAAGGCTGGTTATATTCTGTGTGTGTGCGCACATATGTACATTCTCTCCTAATGGACTTTCACCCTGAGCAGTGAGGAGCGGGAGGAGGATGTTGGTGCAGGCTGTATTTACCGAAGTGCTGAGTTTGCAGTGACCTGTGTTGCCAGACGTGTGTGTGCTGTGCACGTGTTTTGTCTGTACCTGTGGGGAGCTGTGCTCAGCCTCACTACCAGGCCAAACCTTGGGGCAGGGAGCTGGGGCTGTGACGCCTCTGTTGGGCTCCTGGATTCAGCAGCTACTACTAAAGGGTCTGAGAGAAGATGCTGGAGCTCTTTGAAAAATCTATCCTTATTAAAACTCAAAATGATCATCTGGGATAATTTACTTCAGGAGATACTGATTCCAGTACTGTGCTGGTGAAACACATAAGAGAAATGGTAGTATAATGGGAAATAATTTCAATGGTAAAGACTTATAGATGCTGAGGTTTACAGAAAGTCAGAAGTCTGAGTGTACAGCGTTTATAACTAATTATAACATATATACAATTTAGAATATAAAACCTGGTTTAAAATACAGCTGTTAAGTATGGCATATGGTGTTGGACAGCATTGTTCCCCTGCTAGACCTTGTCCATTTTCAGAGTGTTAATGAAATCTTTTTGGTAGTATATTGTCATTTTATTAGTGTTGCACTTTGTTTTGAGGCAGCTTAGGCAATTCAGGGTCCTAGATCTGACCTTGAAACTTTTCTTATGTGTGTGTACCCTAAAGTAAAATCCATACGAGCAGCAGGTATTTAAGTACCTTGATTTTCTGGAATAGTTCTCTATTTTGATTTAGTGGAGGTTGCAAATCTTATTAAGTCTGTAATAAGTTTCTCTAGAAAGCTGTCAAAAAACTTCATCTGAAGAAAAGCCATCATTCATAAAACCTAGATACTTAAACTCTTATTTAGTAATATTATCTAAACTTACGTAAGTTGACAAGTTTTTAAAAAATACTTGGGTGAATTCTCTCAGCCACCTGTTTGACTGGAGGAAATAGCTATCAATAAAAAAAAAAAAAAAAATCCCAACAACCCCAGTAAAGAAAAGTGAAAAGCTGCTTGAAGCAATCATGTGAATAAATCTTTGATGCTGTTGTGCTCTGTGCAGCTTCAGATACTGTGCTGCAAGGCTGTTCCAAAATGTCACAGGCACTGTGTAAATACGTTGCTAGTATATGCAGCTATATTCTTGTACCCAGTACAGATACCTGCCTTCTTTTTTATTTATTGTGTTTTTAAAATGAGGTCAGACCTCTGAAGAAACTCCCATTAGACATTTGCATCATTCTAATGTCTCATTTATTTTAAAGCAACTGATGTAGGGGAAAAATGAGGAATGGTTTGCTTCATACAAAGTACATACTGGTAAAAATCAGAATGGCTTGTGCTGTTTGGGAAACAGTATGTAGCCCAGTGGCTGAAGACTGATATAACACAGTAGAAAAGAGGGTTAAAGGTCTCTGATATCTTAATGTGGAGTAAGTTAATGCAATGTGAAAAAGCTGAGAGGGATATTGAATCTGGAAAGAATGATTTCATTTAAAATATGTAGGTTGGAATGCCTGCATCATGAAGATGGAAGGAAGGGTCCTCTGCTGAACTTAAAAGAATTTAGACTGAGTTTCTGAAAACTGGAAGTGCCTTATCTTTACTGTAAGTAAAATACCCAAACAAACAGATACTAATTTCAGCAGAGGAATCTTTTGGAAAGAACACATTATGCAAACCAAGTTTCCAAGGAGTCTGTGGGCAAAACAGAGTTTAAGACCTGATATGCAAAATGATTCGTGTTCTAGTGCAATTAATTATTGGGGGGGTTGGGGGTGGTATATTATCAATAAACTAGTGTAAAGGATTATATTCATCCTTGAATAAATACTTGTATGAGGGTTTAGAAAGACTGACAGTCAGCCTTGTGTGACACCAGTGTATTGGAAACAAGATTTTGCAGTTCAGATGACCTGTAGTGTTCCGGCTCTAGCTGTTAAAGATGGGTCAGACTTTTGAGAGCTGTGGGAAGGTCTGAGTTCTGGACAACAGTGAACTGATGAAATAATTGTGGTGCCTGATTTTGGTTTTTGTTTGTTTGCTGAGGATCATAATGGGCACATGTTCTTTCAGCCTTTGTACATTCTCCCACTGTGGGTACACAGTGCTTTTAATTTGTTTTATTTCCTGGCTCACTTAGCAGGTGACTTCCTGAGAAATCTCCAGCTCATCACTGGCAACTGAATACTGTGGCTCCGTTATAGGATTAAAACTTTGATTCAGAAGTCATTAGCTTCATCCTCTTTGACCACTAAGTACTGAAATAAATGTTTTCCATTTTATGTTCTGTGAGGTTCTGCAAGATACAGCTTGACTTCTAACAGGTGTTAGTATTTAATCATAATTTTAAAAGGGTAGGTCACTTACCTGAATACTTAGATCGGACTTTTTTTTGTCTATGTAGTGTCTGCTTTCTGATTAATCACTTTAAAAGGCAAAACATTGGGGTATGGGAACAAATGTCTGCAGTGATTTTCGATTCAGTTTCATGATAATATTTTCCCTTCTCCTTGTCAACATAGTTGCATGTCTATTCCTGCCTTCACTGATCTTATAAAGCTATTGGTTCTTTCCTATTCTTGTTTGCCAAAAAGTCTTAGGCTGAATTAGTTGATGAAAATGTCTCTATTTTGCTGATGCTGAGTCAGAAGTGTTTATTTAAAGATGAGGAATTTAGTAATGATCAAACCATGTTTAAATCATTAGGAATGCTAATTATAGATCATCCAACCTATATTTCTGAAATCCTTAATGACTTGAAGTCCAAATCCTCCTTGCTTAAGTTAATAATAAGTGCATTGGTTTCAGCTGGAAATAGGTGACTGTAGCTCACAAAAGATAAAAGTAGTAATTATGAAGATGAAAACATAAAACGTCTTTCCCATGATATGGAGGGGAGAGAAGCTGAGTGAAGTTCTGTTTTTCCATGTCCTTTAGGGTAAGAAAAGAAGAAAAATCTTTTGAGATTCTTTCAAGCTATATATATTATTTTGTGCTGATGATGCTTTCCTTGTTTTGGTATATTTTGAATATTTAGTCTGCCTTTGTGATTGGTATTTTTTTTTCTTAATTCTCATGGCTTCTGTTAGCATTTTTATTAGTTAATATTTGAGGATCATACTGTTGATTATGGCTAGTCTGAGGTCAATCTGAGGAAGAAAACAAGTCTTCCATTAAGCCTTTACAGTTTATTTAACACTTTATTTCCAGTAAATATTTATAGTGGTACTATCCTTTAATAGGTAGAGGAACATTCGATTGAAAGCTAATTCTGGGACAATGCTATTTTAGAAAAGAATGAAAAGCTGTCTTCTGTGCACAGACCGGGAGACAGTTACTGATGTAAAGTTTGAGTCTAAATTGTTATCATTTAATTTTTGTTCATTACATATGATGAGGAAATATCCAGATTGTTGTGCCTGCTCTTTTTTTTAATCTGGAAATTCCATTTTCTTAATGATTGTGAAATGTAATGACACTGCAATGGTCATTACATTACAACGGTATCCTGCATGCTGATGTGAAGCAGCACTTTTTTACTGAACATAGAAGTATATAGATCCTTATATTGTCAGAGACCAAAATACCATCGTTTCTGGTTTTGCTTTTAAAATGGATGGCAACCTGGGTACTTCCTAGTAAGAATCTGTGATAAAAAGAAAGATTATGAAATATTTTGATGTCTGACTGATTTAGGTGAAGAGTCTGTCCATAATTGTGCCTTATCTGCTTTCAGAACTGATCACCAGTTCTAGGGAAAAGTTTTGTTCAGTTAAAATTGGCTGAAAAATGATTCAGTGCAGCTTCCTAATAGGGAATCACATGAACTTAGTGGACCCTTAGATGTTATGCTGACTGGTGTTAAATAAAATTAATGCAGAGCAGGCAGGTATAATTACTCTTCCTTAAGTTACTGTTAGAGTGTCTGAATTCTGGATGTTTGAGTGTTTTTTCATCAAATTTTAAATAGAAATAATGAGTCTGATGGGCACTTCTGGGATAAAACAAGGCATTAAGTATTCTTTATTTTCCAAAGTGGAATGTAAAAAAAAAACCCCAAAACTAAAAAACATGTTTCACTGTAGACAAGATGGATGTGTTTTAGGGGCTGGGGGAATTATTGCTGCTATGACTTTATTTTTTCAGTATGAGACAGTGGTTTCAGGAGAAATGGTATAGAATGCATTTGAGATCAAATAATACTAAATTTGCAAAATTTTTATTTCTGACAAATATGGGAAATTCTATGCTGTTAATGAAGGCAGATTCAATATGGCAGCATTGCTGATTAAAGGCAGACTTAATTGCTGTGGATGACATTATGTGCTTTGCTAAAATTCTCCTTTCTGCACTAGCTTACTCCAAGTTTAGTTTTCCATTGATGCATGTAAAGGTAAGACTACCTTAAGATGCTTCAGGTTTCTGAAAGCTTTGGGAAAGAAATGACTGTGACTGCCCTGAAAAGAATGTGTTTTATCAGAGGTTGTCTTTAAATTCTGCCCAAGATTCAGAGATCAAATACACACACATTTTCTGATACCAAGTGTGAGCTTCTCATTTAGTGTTGGGAAGAAAATAAGATTTTTATCTTGATGATGGGAAAACCCAAGTCCCAGCACCTGTTATCTAATTCTCTTCAGTAAGTTCCTATTGTGTCAAATTACCCATGGTTTGTTACCTTTTTTCTTCTTCTTCTTCTTCCTTTTTTTTTTTTTCTTTT
>WEKY01057055.1:148124-168296 GCA_013390045.1 Picathartes gymnocephalus | reverse complement strand
CCAAAGCCTTGGAAACAAAACTCTTGGTTCTTTTAACTTGATAAATTGATATTCAGAAGCCAGAAGTACAGACCGTTTTTGGAATACATTTGGAACCCATCATCCTTGCCACTTCTGGTGCATTTTTCAGTGAACAATATGAAGTGTTAGCCATTATTAACTACAGCTGAAATGCAGATAGGTCAATAAATTGGCATTGCATACATCCATCTATCTGTCCTTCCCACTCAAAATGCCTGTGCTCTGAAGAGGAGTGAAAATAGCAACATATTGTTCAGAGCTCACATAGGAATGCTGCTCTCCTAAAAAATCCTTACGTGTATGGTGGCCGAATCAGCTGTGACTGTGGAAAGATGGATGTAGGCTCGGTTTTTGCTCTGAATGGTGTTTAACCAACCCTGAAGGGCTGCTGCTGTGCTGGGCTATACCAGGAGCTGCTGGTGGGGCTAAGCTGCACTGCCCCTGGCAGGACACCCTGCATGCAGGGAGGCACTTTGGTGCATGGCTGCAAAAGGCAGGACAGCACAGTTTGGGGATGGGTATGTCATTTTAGAAGGAGCTATGCATTGTCACCTTAGCCCTTTCCAGAGGGGTAAGATGAGCCATGTAGGAATCTTAGCTAATGTAACTGGTTTACTTCTGATACTTTAGGTTAAAGCATTCTTCTAGTAGCATGAACTAAGGAGAGAATCATCACAGGGTGGATGATTTTGCTCATATACGTGGAAAAGGGAGATTGAGAGTCTGAAACTTCTAAAATTTTTTTTCCCTTTTCCTTCCTCTTTTCTGAAAGTTGTCATCATAAGACAGTAATCCCATGGCATTGCTTTATCAGTGGAAGTGCTGTTTCTGCCAAGAGAAACTGCTGGGCTTTGGCAGCTGCTTGCTGTAGATTTAGTTTCTTGATTCTTTCCTTCCTATATATTTTTTTTTTCCCTTGAAAACATGGCATTTCCAGAAATGCTTTCTGTTTTTCAGATGTTGTATTAAATGTACCAAAAAAATAACATCTGCTCCTGCCTTTTTTCTGGGTATTTTTAGCCAATAATTCCTTTATCCTCTTCGCTACCCCATGCAGTTCCTGACCCTTCTCTCTTTAATGCTTTGCTCTCCTGTTTGGCTTGTCCTGACTGCTTTTTCTCCCTCTTTCTTCCCTGCTTCCACTTGCCTTTTATTTCTAGTCTTTGCTTCTTACTGTTACATCTTTCTTTAGTTCACTGACATTTTTTTCTAGTTTCCAAATCTGTAGTTTGATGATTTTCCTATGGTTCTGTTATTTAATATTTAATTTCATTATAAATAAATTTCTCCGTCTCAATTATAGTGTATATAAAAATAATCTCTCTTCCTCTGAGATGCAGATACTCTTCCAAATGCTTCTTTTGGTCTCCCAAATAACCTTCATAGCTTTCTGCTCACCTGATTAGAGCAATTCAGTTCAAGAAAATCACTGATAATTACTGGCTGTGGAAGTGAAGTCCCAGTTTCTGGCTTAAGGGGCATTTCAGCACATCTGCAATGTTGCCACATAGTGTGCTTCTGAGTGATAAGGGAAGAAATGAAAATATTGTCAGAAGGTCTCTTGAAGAAAATGCTTTGTCAGAAGCAGCTAATTTCAGAATTACTGCCTGTTGTTATGTAACCAGATAAGAAAATTGAAGGTGATGTCTTTCTTTTCTGAAATAAACATTGGCAGAGTCAGTCAGTTTAGCAGTATACCCAAATAGATCCAGGGTAAGAGTTAAATGTTCACAGCAAAAATAATGAAATATAGGACTAGTGCTGTCTTCCAATGCCTGCTAAAGGAGCTAATGCTTAATGCTCGGGTGTTGTTGACACTTGAACTAGTCTAGCTTAATCATTCCTGGTGGGCCACTGATGGAATTTATTCCAGGAAAAGACCTATGTGGTATCAGTGTTTCAATATAGCAAGGTCTTTAGTTTGCCACCTCTGGTGTTACTTCGTTGATGCTATTTTCCTGTCAAACCTCTTCAAGCATTTCAGTAGGTGTCACAGCATGACGGAAGTCATTTGTACAAGAACAGGTAACACACAGAACATTTTTCAGACGTTGAAGTTTCAGTTTCAGCAGCGAGTTACACCCTTCTTTCTTCTGCATGCACAGCAGTTGCCTTTTGCTGCTCATGAGAGATCCTGGGGTGGTCCAGGAGCTAAATGCTTGGGCCTGGTGGAATGGCCTTCTCTTGGGAAGCATTGTGTTAATGGAGGGCTTTATTCTGGTTTAAACAGCAGAGAATCGCTTTTTAGCTAGATCTTGCAGAATTTCTGGGCTAATTGAAGAAGAGAGGCAGGATAACAAAGTGTTGTTCCTTCCACGGGAAAATACCTGGCATGGCAGAGAGAACTCCAGTCCATCTGGTCTCTGCAGCTTGCTTAGGGCAGTGAGGGTCATGTTACAACTGCTGTGCTCACGATAGCAAAAGGGTTTGGTTGCTCCTGTATGAATTGGTGCTCTTGTGGTGTCTCAGAGGTGATGTTCTCCTTGCCTCCTTTTTTAAACAGGCTGACTTCTTAAAAATAAGACGGTAGCCTTATGGCTCCCAAAGCATATTGGGCCTGAACTGCTGCTTGAGTGCAGGCTGCTCTCTGGAATCTGAAAGAAAGGAAGAATTTTTAACTCTACAGCTGTCTTCCCCCAGATTTTCCTGTCTTTATAATGGTTAGGACTGTATTGTTCTAAATCTTTAATTTACTCCTTTAATATGGATGTCCCCAAATGCACAAGGAATGTCTGCTGTAATTTAGTTTCATAAAGCTCCAGTATTACTGAGGAAGAATATCATAAGCATGAATAGCTGTAACTGGTTCCTGTTAGCTCACACAGGAGGTTTGGGCAGGACAGAGATTTATTCTGCAATTTTCCTGTGAAGGTTTTGGATAGCCCTTTTCAGTAAGAAGCTCTGAGTCTTCCTTCATGATGCATTTGTCTGTTGAAACTGTGAGGCTCCATTTCATGGATTGTACAACTGGCAACTACAATTTCATAGTTTTCTCAAGTTCTCTCTTGTATGCTTAAGTTAAATGTCAACACCACTATAACATGTTTTGGGGGGCAGGGTTCCTTCCCCTCCAGTCTGGCTGATTGTCTGCAAATCCTTCATTTTAAATTTTGTATTCGTCTGATGTAACATGCAAAATTAATTGACAATACCTTGCAGCAAAAAATGCTGAGCTGCTGTAATGTGCTGTGCCAGTTTATGTTCATCAGGCTTCTTGTTAATCAGAGATTCTGCTGGTTTGTGTTTCACAGTGCTACAGCAAAGGAAGGGAGCGCTCATGTTAGACTAAGATAACAAAGCATGGCCAGGGTAGAGAGATGCCTTACTTGTAGAAGTGGAAGAGATACAGGGCTTGTCCCCTGTAGGCTTAATCTGATTTTACTCATCTCCACTGTACAAAAAGCAGTAACCAGTAACTACTGTCATTGGCGGTATGTGTTCAGTATCAGTGCTAACAGAGTTCCACAGTCTGAATATGCTTTGATGACATTTGCTCTTCTGTATGATTAAATGACAGAAGTTCAGTGACCTTCAGTTAGTGGAATGTAAAGCCCTCACTTGCAGATGGCTTGCTGTGGTTCTTGGAGAAGACTGACTCCTGCAGCTGCTCCTTCATGCTTGTGCTGGCTTCCAGGTGTTTCTAATGTGCGTTCTTAAATCAGGACTGGTCTTGAGATTCAAAATCATCTCTTTAGAAGCCGGGGTGATTGATGCTTCATATTTGATAGTTTAAAAAAAATATTTCTTCTCTGCATAATTAACTCAGAATTAACCAACCAGAATTTTATAAAAACTTCAGAACTATGTGATGTAAGTAATTTTTTGAAAGGAAAACAAACAGACCAGTTCTTGGAAAAAAACTGTCCTGTGTCATTAAACACTACGTTATTTCTTCTTGTGCAGGAACTCCTCAAGCTGCTGGTCACTGGCAGGTTGGTGGATTATGTAGGAAAGTTGCATTTATCTGCTTGCCTTTTTGGGTTCTTACCTAAACATCTGCCTCTGGCCATGCCTAGAGGTGGCTCCCAGGCTAAATGGATGTTTCGGATCCAGTGACATCTCCCCTCATGTGTTTCTTGCTCTTTCACACAGGGAGGATTTGCTTTTCAGCAGTATATGTACCAAGATGAAAACAAAAATTGAGTGTAAACTAACAGGCTAAATATGTGTGACTGTAGTGCTTATGTCTGCGTAACTCAAAGCCATATCTTTGGTATTGCTTGGTGATGACTATGAGGGATGTATGACAAAATTCCTCAGATGTTCAATTAGGATGTTAATAGCTAAAGGGGTTTTTTTTGATTGCTGAGTGATGGACTGAAAGCTGTCTTCTCTAACTGGACTTCATTATAGCCATATGAAGGTAGTAAAAGTACAGCAGTGATTTTTGCTGCCAGCATTTGGGAATGAGATACTTCCCAATTTGTTGTCCATGTTCTTGTCTTTTGCTTCAGTGCTTTGGTTTTCACTACAGTGCAGATGTCTTTTTGCAGGTTTTTTTTTGTGCTTTTTACCTTTTCTTGTGGTCAAAACTATTTCCATTGATAATTTGGCATGAATTGCTTTACTCATGGGTCCTAATATTTTCTGAAGTCAGTTTTAGTTTTTGAGTACTGCTGTTGCTTATTAGCAGCCTTGCAAAACCTCTGTGCCAAAGCACTCCATAAAGACTGATTTAAGATAGGGGGGTGCTAGGTGACAGGGCATTAAAAATCCTGTAGGTTAGGATGCAAATGGTGTATGGGACGTCTCCCATAACAGTAACCACTGTAACTTCATCTAAAGGTTTCTTTGATGTATTTTAAAGTATTTTTTAACCCTTAAATATCTTAAGGATTGCATGTTTGTAGCTTTAAAGTTTCCAGAAGGCCTTGAATGTCTGGTATATTTACTGCTCTATCAAGCACTCATAGGCACATTCAAATTTTAAATTTATTCTTAGTTTGTTGCATCACATCAAAATTGATGGTTGTTACCGTAGGGTGCTTTATGTCTGTAGTCTAAAGGTTGGCTTTATTTTCTGCTTTGTCTTATGGTGAAGTCTGCATTATTCAAACTGTGTCTGAAGTCCTCTATAGAATGTGGAAAGTGAACTTACGAAATATTTACCCTGTGAAGGTATGGCAGCTCAATCAGTGATATGTGACATGCTGAGGAATTTGGGCTGAAGTGCTACACTTCATTCAGACTGACATAACAGTAAATTCTGCTGGGTGAATACCAGATTCATTCACTTGCAGGTTACATTTAAACTTGGGCTGATTTATTTTTTAATTTTTTTTTTTTTTTTTAAAGCAAAGCTGTCAAGGAGTACTACAAATTAAGAATCTTGAAATAAGCTCCCTCCTCCCCTTTGGACATAAGAGCTATGGGTGGGGGTGAACCTAGGTACCCTGATGCTCTCATGCATGAAATCTTGTTTTTTGTTTCATTAAATGTTAAAATTTGTCTGTATCTGACATTCTAGTGTACCCAGAGTGATAATTCATCTACGCACAATCTGTCACTTTATATAAGAGCCAGGATAGTTCAGGACAAAGGAAGAAAAGCATACCTTGATGCTGAATTCTTGAATGTGACAGGACAAGAACGAAGATCCTTTTACTTCAGGCATTTTTCAATTGCAGCTAGAGGCTATTTTTCAAAGCAGTGAAAATATTCAATCTCTTAGTTAATCCAGTTGGTTTGCAATTTCTTTGTGGTTTATATTACCTGTAAGTTGTTGACTTACACATAACTGAATAATGCTTTTAATTAATTGAATGCACTGGAACCAACTTTGTCAAATGTATGGAAAATGCTTACGAGAAAAATCATGTAGTTGTCAGAATAACTGCCTCTGAAGCAGTTGTGTTTTAATTTGTTTTCAGTCTGGTGACTGACAAAGCATATCCTTTGCTGTCTTTCCTGACGGTGGGAAGTGGAATTGACAGGAGTCCTCTGGGGCACAACTGCCCCCCAAATAAAAAGTTGGTTAATTTGAATCAGGTGCTTTTAAGTCAGTGGTATAGAAACCATTTTCCTTGACACAGCTAAAGAAGTGGCATCAAGTGAAGCCTGTGAGTGTTGCCTTACTGTAAAGTCATCACCAGAATTGGGACTGAAGCATGAGGAAAGGTGATTGGTGTTACCAGAGATGGCTTTTCTTTGTGGGCCCAGCAGTGAACTTGCTGCTTTGCAGAATGAACCAGCTGCATATGTGCTGTAGTCCCACATCATACACACTTGAGAGTGTATATTTTTGCTTTTCACTTTCAAACTGACTCTGATGTGGCTTCTTCTAGTAAGCAGAGCAAATTACAAGAATTTTAGCAGAAATTCATGAGAAGGATGCTGCAAAGATAACTATTTGCAGTATCTTGTTGTGTGTGGATATGAGTTGATAGTACAGTTATTAATCTTTCATAAATTTTATTGAGTGCTTACACTTGTCTCTTAAGAAACTGCTTTCCCCCCCATGTAATCTAACATTTAGTGATCTTTCTGGCTATATGGGAAACCCAGATTTGAGTCAGAACAGCATTGGAGCTGAGCGATGTATTAGTCAGATGTGCACAGCTTACTGGACCCTGTTTTTAACTCTCATGACACAGCTGCTGGTGTGATGGAGCTCCTGTTCAGAGGACGTCTGGGAATAGGAAAGGAGAAAGTAAAGACTGGAAAGGTTAATGTCACTACTTTTGTCCCTTTCCCACTGCAACATAGGTCAGTGTGCATTCTGGCATCCTGGAAGACACCTGTGACCAGTGCATGTACTGTATGCACAGTAGGTATGGAGAAAGATTGTTCCCCTACCTAGTGTTGGCCGTGCAGCTTTACAGGCAACAGGAATGGCAAGAAGGATGTTAAACAGAGCTAGGAGAATGGCAGCTTACAACCTGTCATCTCTGTGGGACACAGACTTAGCTAAGCCTGACTGCCACGGCTCAGCAGTGTAGAATGTCTGAGGGAGGTTGTAACATATCTGATATATGAGACTGTGTACCCAGTAAGATTCATTAGGAGTTTCTACTGTATTGAGTCTCAAACTCTGGAAGGATATATAACGATGCCACTCAAAATTTCTTTCTTGGTTCAGCTTTCTGGAATTGTTTTTGAGCATTCTTCTAGTCAGCTTGATGCTTCAGCTCTTTGAAATATGTAAGATTCCATGCTATAAGTAATATTTCATTTTGAATACTGAAGTTATTTAATAATACTGGGTCAGACTTTCTCAGTAGCTGTTTATTGGTGTGATTGTTCATCCCTTTGTTCCTTGTTTATTTTTCATTGAAGCCTGTTGACTTGGATTCACCTCTCTCTTATATGTGGTTGTATCATGTGAGTATCCACTTGAAGCTCTCAAGAGTAGCTCTGCTTTCAGAGTAAACATCCCTCTTTTAGGGCTGTTACATCAGTCTGCTTCTTCTCCAAGGAGCAAGATCCAGGAATACAACTGCTCCACCATTTGTGCCTTTTCAGGGGGAGTGAGAGGAGAATGCTAAAATCAGGCTTGACTGTTACCCATTCCCACGCTGTGCTGAGAGGACTGGACTTGATGTAACAAGAGAAACATTTACTGTAAAGTGTAACTTGTCAACTTCAACTCCTTGGTGTGTCTTAAAAGGAACTCTGTGCTTTGTCCTTGTAACACAGGCATACAAGGACTCTGGGAAGACCATTTGGAAATATTCTGCCTTCCTTTACTTCCTTAGTGCATCTGAAGCCCTGTTCAAACTATCTCAATTCCCCCTAGGTTTTGGGAATGGGGAACTAATCCCACTGTATCCCTCATTTCCAAGAGAAACAATTAGCATTTTTTCTTTTCTTTGCTTTCTCACTATTGCCTAAAGAAAATATTTCTTGTGTGTGATGGTAGACTTTTTGGTTCTAAGTAGAGTTGGTTTTAACTCTCCCTTCTTCATCCAAGCCAAACTCCTTTCTGTGTAATACCTACTTCTGTTGCCTTCAGTCACCTCTTCACCGCCTTGGAAAGGTACAACAGAAGTGCAGGTAAATAATATTTGAGACCATGCACTGAGCCAGCTGACAGAGGGCAGGTTTAGATTAGATATCAGGAGGAAATTCTTTACTGTAAGCATGGTGAGACACTGGCACAGGAGCTCCAGAGAAGCTGTGGATGCCCCATCCCTGGCAGTGTTCAAGGTCAGGTTGGATGGGGCTCTGAGCAACCTGGCCTAGTGGAAGGTGTCCCTGTCCATGGCAGGGGGGTTGGAACCAGATGGCCTTTAAGGGCCCTTCAACTCAAATAATTCTATGATTCTAAAAACTTGTTTGACCCTTCCATTTGGTTTCTTTTCAATATATTCTTACAAGGCAAATCTACTTGAGGAGACACATCTGACATCACTTTAGCAGTCAGCTAAGCCCAAGTAACCTTTGCTAGGTTGGGTTTCTGGTTTTGTCTCTGCATTTGTGTGGTCTTGGTCTGATGGAAGGATGTAACCATTATAATCAATGCCCCTGCTCTCTGGTGTGGTGGGAGCTCCTGCACTGCAAGTGACTGACTGTCTGTTCCTATGGTGAGGAGTTCTCTTGCACTCTGCAGCTTGCCTGTGGAGTAAGGAAATTAATCTTCTTTCCTTCTGTACAATGTGCTGTGGGACAGTCAGCTTTTCTTCCCAGTGAAAAGCATTCAACAGGGTCGAGGAAGGAAAATGCCTACATTGAAGCAACATTGGATAATGGTACCTACGCATATAGGCTCACAGTTATATGGCAGAGAGTTACTACAGTGTACCAGAACTTCCTTATGGCAATCTTTGCTTCTGTGAGGAGGAATATGCAATATTTGATTGAATTTTGGCTTGATACATGATGAGTTGCTACCTTTATCTGACTAACTAGATACATGTCTCCAGGTCTTATCACTGGTTCTTTTTAAAGTAGCAGTGACGGACAAGATTTGTCTGTGTAAAATATTTTCTGGCACACAGGCTACTGTCACTTTTGTGTCTAATTAAAATTGCCATTAAGCCTTAGAACTTTGATTTGAGAAAGAGCACTACTTGAGCTGCCTTCCTCTAAGCGGAATTAGCTACCTGTAGCAATTAACACATGCTTCATAATAAGTGGGAGCAAGTTGCATCAGCTTCAGATTTGGCGAATTTGGCACTGTTGAGAGAAGATGCATTTGTTTGAGATTTGAAAGCGTAATCATGAAGATTTTAATCTCTTTTGATGCTTTATGTAACAGAACACCATGTGACCTCAGGATCTGTGGTGTCACTGTTCGCCCTTCTTGTTTTTCTTGATCATGACCAACCAGTATTAAACGCAGCAAACTTTGAATTGAATCAAGTGGATACTCTTTAACGGGCAAGGCTTTGTAATTCGTTAAAGTGCTGCAGAATTCAGGACCCGTAGTTAATACTGGAATGCTAATGCTAATCTTACAGCCACCAAGGACTGAGAGGTATTTCTTCAGACCCTCCGTCTGGGGGAAAGTAACCAGCAGGTACTAAATAGATACATCAATGAAAGTGACACTTCTCCAGAAAAAAGGTCCTGACCAAATCATCATGAAAGTGTTATTCTTGGAACTGGAACAGCATCTGAAGAGGTATTTGTCAAGTTTTTAATATGTGGATGCTTGATTTACTTGTTTTGCTTTTTTGGGGGGGTTCCTTTATTTTGTTTGTGCAAGTAGTTAATACTTCTAAATCAAGGTGTTGGGCACTAGTTAAAACTATTTCAAGCTGGGAATATCATACTGGTTGAGAGTACTGTCATGCAGAGTTGATTACTTATTCAGTGAAAATCTACATGCCTTGAAATATCTTTACTACACTATTTAAAATAATCCATATTATAAAATATTTGCTCTTGCAGTGCTTTTATTCTTCCTTTCAAAACATGTTATTCTAGTTATTACAAATCTTAAGTAATGTAATACTAAACCAAAAAAAAGATTTGAAAAAACAGGATTTGAAACTCATAATCAAATAAGTTTGTATTAATTCAAATACTTTTAATATATAATATGGACTATCTTCTGTACTGTCACATGATTAAAGAAAAGTTTAGTTAATCAGTCTTGTTAAATGTTTGGAGATTATTGAAGTACAGCTTAGTCTTCTGCAACCTCCTTTTCCATATTAACAGTGAAATATGAACTGCATGTTTTTGATGTGGTTCCAAGTAACTTGGTGAATTAGAAGAATTATTTTACTGAGTTAAAAGTGCAAGACAGTGGGGAGAAAAAAATGCCCTGACTCTTCACGTTGCTGAGTTGTTTTTCTGTGTACAGAAGGAAAATACCCATCTGTGGGAGGGAGCATGGAATTTGTTCCTAACTTCTGATCTCTGACCTGGTGCTTTTGTTATGCCACACCCTTAAAATCGAAACCCCTTGATCTTATATAAATGTTTACATATATCAACTAATATTTTTGTCACGTTATGTTTGTGGTATTGCCTGTGGAGAACATCTTTCCTCTGTGAATGGTGTCACTTTAAAGAATATAAAATTATACATCGGAAATTTTTTTTAAAAGCTCAATTTGAATTTCTTTCAATAATTGACAGTTTCTGAAAACATGTTGAACTTTCAAATAAACAGTAAAATTGTACTAAATTTTAGTACAATTTAGGGGGGAAATAAACACAGGTCAGGAGATACTTTAGCCTCTGGTTATGACATAAATTGGAAGGAGGGAGCACTAGGTATATCTGCTAACCCTTAGAATGGGTAAAGTTGGGCTGTAGTTGGTTAAAATACATTAATATTGAAGACAAGCGTGAAAACATCTGTCTTGCTGTTATGTTTAGGTCATCCCTATCAGAACATCAGTAATATAAATTTGGTTAAAGCGTACTTGAGTGATAGGCATCCAGTCTCTGACAGGTGGACTTGGCAATGTTAGGTTTTACAGTTGGACTCAATGATATTAAAGATCTTTTCCAACCTAAATGATCCTATCATTCTGTGATACCATGGGATAGAAAACCCACTGTATTTATGAGCTAATTTTTTTATATTCTTTTTTTAAAAGAGTCTTTAATTCATCATTAAGCAAATATTAGGTAGTTGCACTCTAATATGAAGAAATAAAACAAAAGTCTGATAGCCTCTTAAACCTAGTATTTTCTCTGTTAAAAGGTAATTTTTCACTCAAGTCACATCTGTCCTCCCAGAGATTTAAAGGAGCCTTTCAAGTACCTTGACATCTTTCAGTCTATCAGTATAAGTAAATTCCCCCAACCCCCATCTCAGAATCAGTTTAATATTCCTTTTTACGTGCTTCAGTTTATTGACAGCTTGTTTTAAAATACTGAGTTCTTCAGAAATGGGGCTGAAAAACAGGTTTGGGCAAACTAATTCAAGTCAGGAGCCTATCTGAATGGCAGCAGTGCTGCCCTGTGACTCAGACATTCACTTACAAATATTTTTGTTTATAGTTGTCATGATTGCTTGTACCTGAACTGCTGATTGATGTTACTGTCCACCTGTCGAGGGCCTCTATCAATTAGCAGTAGCTGGGAAGAGTCAGAGAGGAATTCCCCTGTTCTGTACCTTGTGTGGGAGGAGGTATTCCTCTCTGGAAGGGAGGTTGCCTAGTGTGGGTTTTAGAAGAGATCCTTCAGTCCATTGTGCTTGGTGGGACACTGTAGCAGTGGTTCCTGGCTCTTGTCAGTGGAGCTGGAAGAGGGGCTTTAAATTCTGTGTTGCAGTAGGGATTTTCTCTCCTTCCTGTATATTGAGAGCAGATGCTGTAGAAGAGTGGCCACTGGGCTAACACCCTGTGTAAGAATGAGGAAACATACTTGGGAGCTGTTTCGAACTCCCATACATTTCTAACTGTGTTACTCAGACTTCTGATACTGCAGTTGCTTTGGTTTTGTTTTTGTGGTAATTGGGTTTTGTTTTGAATTGTTTTAAGCCACAGAGGTTCAGGGTGTCATTATAATGATAATAGTTTCTGGAGGATGAATTGATTGTTTTTCAGATGTGTTAGGTGCCTGACATAGTATATACACAAGCCTTGGACCTTGTATGTACAAAAGACCATTGGACATCTAATTAAATGGTTTAGGTAGATAGCCACCAAAAAACATGCATCAGCAGTTTTAGGGAGAGGACAGGAATGCTTCATAAACAGGGTGCCACTCATGAATTTAGCCGTCACTGCATAAAGACGATTACCAGATACTGATTAGGTATGAAATGATATGCTGTAATCTTCCCTTCGCAAGTTGTGTATTAAAAGATAAAGAGAATGTCTTCTGCTGTTTGCAGAATGTCTGGCTCAACGGTGGCTAAATGCCAGTGGCGCATGCCCCGCATGGCCACCACGGATCCAACAGTCTCCAGGTACTTGCTGCTTTTAAGCTAGAAGACGCTGTCCTGTGGAGAATTAGAGCTTCTTACTGTCTGAGGTCCCTTTACAGGATCAGTAGGTTACTGAGAAAAGCTGGATCCCATTTGAAGGAGAACCAGGACTTCAGGATATACAGCCTTTTGGAGATGACCTGGACCCATGCCAGCTGTTTGCAATCTCTGGCCTAGAAGGTGCTCCAGGGACATGTTCAAAATACGCTGAGCCAGCACATCTGTGTTCTGTTCTCTTTGGTTTGCAGTGTGTCAGGGTTTTCAAGAACGAAATGTTAGGCACAGTCTGGTCAAATTAAAATTTTGATCCATCTGTTCTTTAGGTAATTTTTAAGTTTTGTAGCACACCTCATTTCATAGTCTTACATACTTTGCCAAGTATCTTGTATTCTATTTCAAATCAGTATTGCTTTGCAATTTATTCCTTCAGCAAGTAGAGTGTAAACGGAGATACTCTGTTGGGATTTCGGCAATTGTGAGTCAGAAGGATTTGTGTCTCTTAAATCACTGAAGCTGTGCCTGGATTAAGAAGTCTGGGAGTGCTTTCCCACTCCAGAGTTGAGCTGTACCTGTTTCTCAATGCTGTACTGAGTTGAAGCATGGGCATTCATCAAATTCCTCTCATTTGCTTGTTTTCACAGATGGGGGGAAGGTACAGGTTAGGCAGGAAATTATCCCACAGATGCTCAACTCAGTGGCTGATAAAGGAAAGTAGGATTTTGGGGTACACTGCACTGTGCAGTAAATCAGGTCACATTCTTATTTTTTTGTGGAAATTCTCCCCATGCTTCCTTAATGGTTGGAGGTACATGGAGTTTGATTTCTATAAATGAAAATCTCCATTCAGGTACAAAAATACCTTTAAATAGGCTACAGTAAATTCAGCCTGGTAAAGTACAGTTCTTCTTGGATGGTACAGAAGGTCTTGAATTTTCCCTGTATTTTCTTAGGGAGTCACCAAATCATGAGAAATTGTGGCTTGTGGCATTACTAGAGTATTTTGACCACTCAGAGATTAGATGGCATTTCAAATTTCTGTAATATGCATGCATTGGAGCCAGGGGAGTTAATCTAACAGTATTTACCTACTTGTTCATTGTTACTGCCGATACACATGAAGCCATTTGCCAGTGATTGCAGAGAGACTGAAACTGTGGGAGTGTAAATGGGCAACGGGATAGAGGTCTGTTGTCTTAACATACTTGCTGAGGAAGAAAAGTGGTATTGAACTCTGAGCTTCTTGTCTTTATTTTTCTATACGTGTAAACGAGTTGCAGTGTTGAGAGTTTGTTATTATTTAACAGAATGACCTTAGAATGGTTCTGCACAGCAGGGTGGTAACGAGGGATCTGCCTCCACAAAAGCTGACAAGTGCTGGATTATCATCCTCGTTCACGGCAGATCTGATTCCACATCAGGGGTGCTCCTTTCCCACACTGAGGACTTAGGTTTTGTTTCTGTACTTTTCATCGGCTGTTCTTAATAATTTCTGTAAAAGCTGGGGTAGGGAACTTCATTTCCAGCTTCCTGAAAACCATAGGGCAACGCTGGTTAATTGCAGAGGTTTGGGCTTTGTTCTTAGCAACTCTTAGCAGAGTTTTCTGTGGGAAACACAAGCTTAATTTCAAGTGTTGCACCGAAAAATGGCCATCAAAGAGTAAATTATATTCAGTGAGAAGTGTAGACCAGCTGTTAATGCTATATAAATACTTTTAAAATCAGCATGACTAAGTTATTAGCTGATCCAACATTTTCAATATAGTTTCAAGGATAACATTTAGAAACAGGAGAGTAGGTGGGAAAAGAGGAAGGAGTGGATCAAGGAGTTTAAAAAAAAGGGATAATGGGTGAAAGCTTTATAAGGGGCTGGGGACAGGGGAAATGAAGGGCCTTACGATCTTCCATCTCCCCCTTCCACAATTAACAGTACTCAGTAAGATCTAGTTTTCCCATTTCTTGAGACCTGGTGTGGTTTTTCTGCAGCCTTAAGGCAACAGAAAATAATACAAGTTCAAAAATAATAGAAGATGACCCTTCTTAGTTACAGATTAATTTGGATGGTTTTCAATTTGATTAATAAACCCACTGTGTACTACTGAAGGTAGCCTGGGGTGGATGGGTGTCAGCCATTGTCCTGTAGTTCCTCCTGGGATGTTTGTTCCCTGGGTCAGAGATGCCTTTTAACATAAAGAATTTAATCTTTCCAAATGCTTGTCATGTCAGTGTGCCAAACCACTCCATATACTTGCCATGTTTGTTATATTATGTAAAGTGTAACTTAAAATGCTCCAGTGACTCTTTCCTTCCCTCTACATTTAATTTTGGAGTATGTGGTTGAAAAATCTGTTGTACGGTTAGAATAAGTGGGATTAAATATTTGTGTAAGTGGTTTTTACTTTGGAGTGTTCTTGCCTTTGAGAAAAGCATTTACACATGAAAGGTGGTACAGAGAAGACCAGGGAATTGAACACTCTTTCTATGCATTAAATCTAAAATTATTGAATCCGAATTTCATGTAAAGGAAAAATAAATTTGGGTAGTGAAACTTGAAGTTTGTAACATTTTACCACTCTTCTATATATGCTGCTTTGTGACGTTAAACTTCTTTCCCACCTCCATCCTGGGGACAGTGTCAGCATGCAGTGTGATGTTGTGTGCAGCTTTCTGGAGGAAAGAAAAGCAATTCCTGGCTCAGATGTCTCACTTAAAACTTTCAGGATGCTAACATGTTGGTGTATTCTTTCCTTTGCAGTCCTTGGTCAAGGGTACTTTATGGGATGCTGAGGAGGAGGGCTTTCACCTGTAGTAAAGTTAAATATTTCACACCTACTCATTTAAAGGTTTCTGAAATTAGGAAAGCTTGTGATTCCAAAGCTACATGTCACTGCAAATGTATAACTTCTTTAAAGTAGAGTAGCATCTGGATGTAATTTCAGGTTTTGAGTTATGATGGACCTCAGCTGACTCTGTGAGGAGACTTTGAAACTCATTGGATATGTACGGAACACAGCCCTTCATCTCAACTGCATTGCTAGATGGTTATCTGTGGATGATCTCAGGAAAGGGGACGCCATACACCCCTCTCCAAGCATCAAAATTGCTTTAAGATGGCTCATATTTCCCTGCAAAGTCCTCTCCAATAGGTAACAAGTGGGTCATCTTTGTGTTTGCTTATATCCAGGTACGTGATTATAGACAGTATGTTTTGTTTTGTCAGCATTTAAATCGGTAGAATCATTATAATTCTCATTAAAAATAACTGGGCTTGACTTGGCAATTAGTTGCCTGTCAAAAAGAAAGAGGATATCCTCAGAGGAACCAGTGAGAACCTCTCCTTGTTTGTCTTTTGATCTTACATGGTTATCTTCTTCCTTTAAATGCAGCCCTCTGTCTCTTGTGCAGAGCTCACAGCATGATAATTCTGTGTAAGCACTGTGATCAGAGATACTGTCAGGTTATTTCCAGAGTCCCAGTAGGGTGTATGTATTCTTTCCACTAAATATTTATTTAGTTACGCTTGCACATCTGGAAAAATGGGAGAAAAAAAAGGTTTTTACAAATACAGCACTTCATTTCACTAGCATCTTGCATAGCTTTCCCTTTTATCTGTTTTTCATGGAAGTAAACCCCAATTTCTAGCAAACTAATAAACTAAACTATAGATGCAAATAACGTTACTGTGGGGGAGGACAAGCTCACATTTAGGAAAACTGAGAGAGTACTGTCTTGTAGAAAGAGCTTTTTCAATTTAGCAGAAGAACATAAATTGAAATAGCAGAATTCAATCTAGAAATATTACATGTCTTTTGGAGCTGAGCATTAAGTTCTTAGTGGTGTGGTTTCTTTAACTCAAGATCTTAGCTAGAAGTTTGGAGCTGGAAAAGGAAGTTGACTGAGATTTTGTGATCTTTTTTTAGGCTGTTTGAAGATGGGGCTTGTGTGGGTGGGGTTATTTTGTTTGGTTGTTTTTTTGGTCCTTAGTCTGCTAAAAATATTTATGATTTACTGTGGGAAAGAAAGTTCGTTGGACAGCTTCTCCAGTTATGTACCTTTACCAAGATGAAGAAAGAAAAATCATGGTCTATTGAAATAAATAAACCTTTAGTCCTTGATGTCAAGTGCAGCCAGAGCTTTTTCTCTCAGTTATTAGCTTGGTGCAATTTTGCATAAGTTGGATGCTGGGGGGAATTGCTGTCAGTACACAAAGAATTTTGAATCTATGAATTTTAAGGCAGAATAGTACTCTGTCATTTACTCACCATTTTTAGATGCCAAGTGAAGTGCACAGTCAGATGTCACGTAGAATCTAATTACTGTAGCATTTTCTTGAGTAAACAGCACATTTTATTTTTAACCTCTTCAGTACTTGCATTGTGCAGTTGAAAGCCGTAGTTGAAGTTCACAGGATCTGAGCCTGTCAGATGAAAGTGTGCTGTGACAGCAGTTGCTGTTTTTCTAATATGGTTTCTGGTATGGTATCTCTGTAACATCATCAAAAGATGAGATTTATTTCAAGTTCAGAAGATGCTTATTGAGGGCTTTTAATGTAGTCATCTGAAGGGAGCATATACTGACAAGGTAATTAAAAGACAAATATTTTAAGTTAAAGAACTGTTTAACACACATGGGGAAATGTGACAAACCAGACTTGCACAGAGACAAAATGATTCTGTGCTGTAGTTTACCTCATTATGTTCTTAAGATGAAAAGCACTTTTTTCAAGTGCTTAGCATGAATAAATTGAGACAAGAGGTAATTATTTAGTGGGAGGAACAGTGTTTAAGAGCTGAAATATCGCAGAAGGTGACACGTGCTAAAGAGTCTTTGACTATTGTATATATGTTTAATTTAAGCAGTCAGTTTATTTGAGGGTCAAAGATGCTGGTGAGCTACTTGTTTGCTGTATTGTATTCTACCCTCCTGATTTCTCAGGAACCGTCTTGAGTCTTTTTCTGTTACTTTACGCAGTTTGTGAACACCTGGGGTGCTCTGTAGATACGCAAGCTTCCAAGGCAAGTGATACTGTGTGAGGGCACTCAAAAACGTCGCATATCCCTGGCTGACAGGAGCATGAATTTGTCCAATCCAGTGCAGACCCAGAGTGCCTTAACCAAACTGAGGAATTCTGCAGCCTTTCTCACCTCTACTCCAAGGAATTTAAGATTTTTCAGAAGCCAAATATCATGTATTATCTGTTAATGAGGTGTTAAAAGAGGTGGTTAGAAGGTTTTGAGTAACACAGTAGTTAATCTTGATGACCTTCTAGAGGAAAACTGAGTTTGGAGAACTATTTTCCTTAAATCTTCCATATACTTTTTTATTTCATAAATGAGATTTTTTTTAAAAAAAATAACAGCAAAACCCCAGTCCTTAAATACAGAGTTCAGTATCTGTCCTTGTCAGGCAGATAATGGGGGTGTTGAAATGAGAACATCAGAGAGAGTGGTGCTGTCCCCTCCTCCCAAAAAACTTCACCACAATTTTGGAGATTAAAGTAATTTATATCATGGGGTTTTTTTATTTCATAGATGATCCATTTTCTCAGCCATAAAGGGACGCTTATGGTTTGCCTTTTTATAGAGTGGGCAAAGCAGAACATGCATATTAATATGCAGTCCTACTTACACAGCTGACAGCTTTCTGTTGAATCACAACTCTGCTTTGTAGGCATCTAAAAATAAATGACAGATTTTAAGAGCCCACTGAAGTTAATGGAAGATGGCTAATGAGTTTAGTGGGATGAGTTTAGTTTGATTTAGGATCATATGTGTTATCTCTTCTTTGTGAAGATTAATATAAAGATGGCAGTGTTGTTAATTTAGTTTGAGAATGGTGTAATTTTTCTGTTGTAAATGGAATAATAGCGTTTCATAATTATCAGTCATTATGGCGGAACCAACAACCATCTTGGAATGCATCCATGACTTCATTTCTACATGTAGGAATGAAACTATATACACTTGTCTGCTGCATGTCCTGCAACAGCAAAGGAGGAGTTTGGAGGATATGTCTGTCCAGGCCTGTGAGTTTGCTCTCTTTAAGTTCTTTTATAAGAGCCTGATTAGCAGTGATAGGACTTACCTGTTTTTACACCTACTCTGCCCTTTTTCTGATAAAGAACTACAAGGGACAGAGTTTGTCCCAGAGCTTTTGTCCAACTGCAGTTTTGTTAATAGCGCTGAGTAACTGCCGTGGGGAGGAGTCACTTGAGACACTACTGATTTTGAAGCCCAACCTGTCATAAAATACTAATTTCGGTCCAGTCAAGGACAGGAGTTGATAGAGATTCCAGTAGAGATGATGTGCTGCTGGCAGTATCTATTAAACGGCTCACCGGATCAGTGAATGCGATGAGTATCACCGTGTGTAGTGAGTGACCGCTGCAGAGAAAGTGCTGTGGGGAAGTGTACGTACAGCACGTGGTTCCTGGTGTCTGTCCCTGGGGAGGGGGAAGCTGGAGCCTGATGCACATGTTCGAATGCATTGCTTCAGTTTGCTTGCTGTCACGCGTTTGCAAGTCAGTACAGGGAAAGGTTTCTCTAAAACACTTCCTTTAATTTTCAGCCTGTTAGGTGCTGCCCCGTGCAAATTCCCCAGATGTCCAAAGGGTGAGATGAGAGCTGTGCCCTTGTGGGATGTGAACCCTCTGCAGTAGTGGGAAAGTTAGTGGGCTGTGAGGAATTCTTATTCTTAAATGTGACCTCTCTGTGAGCAGGATTAGTTTGTACTACTCTGCTGGCATTACTGAATGAAAGAATAGTAGTCTAGGACAATATAAATAAACTAAGAAGGATGATGCAAATACGCAAATGCTAAATTTAGCTTTAAGATGATTATTCTGTGCCTCCTGGCTTTCCTGCTTCTCTGGGAGCAGCACCTGTGATGAATGTGACTTGTAGCTCTTGGAGAAGTTTGCTGTAGAGAATGGAAGAGGTTTTTGACTTAATTTTTTGCTCCTTTAAGTAATGTAATGCCTGCTGAAAGTGCAGGTCTAGATTTTAGAGGTTGGCTGTTCCTTGTGACAGTATTTCATGGTGGTCTAGTTCAGCCTTGGGTCTCTTCCTAAGCTGTTACTGGTAAAGAAGATCACTTGGACGGGCACTGAATGTAGTTGGTGTGTTCCATGACATATGAGATCATAGCATTTGTTGAGAAAAACACTGTAGTTAGGTGGGAGAAGAATTTTTTCCTAAATTATTAATGCCTGTGCTGCGACTTTTAAGACTAAGTGCCTTATGGTGCAGTCTCAAAATAAGTAAATAGGCATTTTCCCTGTTACTGTGCAGAACATTATCAGCTGGCTTGCTGGAAATCCACAGGTTTGTGCCATATGTGCTTTTATGGACGATCGGTGGCTGAATATTTTTTTCATAAATGGCTTTATGGGCTCATAAGGTGTGTGTAAGGGATAAAGAGGGATCGTAGGCATCTGAAAGAGTTCTATCTGCAGTGTGTGCGGATCCTACTTTTACTGCTTGGCATGGGCGAAGCAGGCAGAGCTACCGGCTACGGGCTTCGCTTTGCGGGGCTGAAATGTGCGGATAGTGTGCGGATGTTGGGCCGAGGCGATGGAGAAGCCGTGGGAACCGGCACCGGGACTTTCCCGCTGCCGCGCGCCGATAGGTGGCGGTGTCGGCGCGGCCACGAGCGGCCCCTCGGCGTGTCCCCGTGTCCCGAGCTCCCGCCGGGCCGTGCGGGGTTTCCCCGCGCCGCTATCCGGGCCCGCTAATTATTATTTTCGCTTTGCTTTTTTTTTTTGCTTTTATTTGCTTTTTTTTTTTTTTTTTTTTTTTTTTTTTTTTTTTTTTTTATATCCTTTT